>CAXHLB010000682.1:0-74000 GCA_964017235.1 Sabellastarte sp. h YS-2021
GTGTGGCAAGTAATTTCTGGGCCAAATTTCAGACTTATAGACAAACATTTGGTACTGGTTTGGGCTGATTTACATCTATTTTTGCCTATTTTTACAACAATAAATGGGTGAAATATTTTATGTTCAGAGATGTAATGTTCCAAATGCGCCTAAAGTATCCACATTAATTATTAGAACATGCATAAAATTACATTTGGGCTTCATATTGGCAATATTATGATATTTTTGACATTAACCATCTGAGGAGGTCATGGGCCCCCCCACACCCCGAAAATTGAAATTCTAAAAGTGACCCTCGAGTGGGCCAGCCCAATACAAATTCATTCTCTGATATAAACTGGGTTTCCTGTGAAAATTTCAGCCTGATTGACCAACTTTAAGGGGTGTTTTGGGCTGATCTGGCATTTTACCTATCCCTCGCCAACTTCACTCCCTGAACCTGCACTTTGGGCTAGATATGCATTTCTCAAAGAACAAACTATTAAAATTCATTTCAGTGGCGACTCCTGTAGGAAACAATATGGTTTTCAGCCTTGAATCTACCTTAATTTGAAATATATCAGCATTTCCTGATACAGCCATCTGTGGCTGTATTTTCGCCTTCCTGGACCACATATGACACATAAGACACCACTGGTATATCAGATGTAATCCTGAAACCTATGCAATCAGATTTAGTGTGTGGCAAGTAATTTCTGGGCCAAATTTCAGACTTATAGACAAACATTTGGTACTGGTTTGGGCTGATTTACATCTATTTTTGCCTATTTTTACAACAATAAATGGGTGAAATATTTTATGTTCAGAGATGTAATGTTCCAAATGCGCCTAAAGTATCCACATTAATTATTAGAACATGCATAAAATTACATTTGGGCTTCATATTGGCAATATTATGATATTTTTGACATTAACCATCTGAGGAGGTCATGGGCCCCCCCACACCCCGAAAATTGAAATTCTAAAAGTGACCCTCGAGTGGGCCAGCCCAATACAAATTCATTCTCTGATATAAACTGGGTTTCCTGTGAAAATTTCAGCCTGATTGACCAACTTTAAGGGGTGTTTTGGGCTGATCTGGCATTTTACCTATCCCTCGCCAACTTCACTCCCTGAACCTGCACTTTGGGCTAGATATGCATTTCTCAAAGAACAAACTATTAAAATTCATTTCAGTGGCGACTCCTGTAGGAAACAATATGGTTTTCAGCCTTGAATCTACCTTAATTTGAAATATATCAGCATTTCCTGATACAGCCATCTGTGGCTGTATTTTCGCCTTCCTGGACCACATATGACACATAAGACACCACTGGTATATCAGATGTAATCCTGAAACCTATGCAATCAGATTTAGTGTGTGGCAAGTAATTTCTGGGCCAAATTTCAGACTTATAGACAAACATTTGGTACTGGTTTGGGCTGATTTACATCTATTTTTGCCTATTTTTACAACAATAAATGGGTGAAATATTTTATGTTCAGAGATGTAATGTTCCAAATGCGCCTAAAGTATCCACATTAATTATTAGAACATGCATAAAATTACATTTGGGCTTCATATTGGCAATATTATGATATTTTTGACATTAACCATCTGAGGAGGTCATGGGCCCCCCCACACCCCGAAAATTGAAATTCTAAAAGTGACCCTCGAGTGGGCCAGCCCAATACAAATTCATTCTCTGATATAAACTGGGTTTCCTGTGAAAATTTCAGCCTGATTGACCAACTTTAAGGGGTGTTTTGGGCTGATCTGGCATTTTACCTATCCCTCGCCAACTTCACTCCCTGAACCTGCACTTTGGGCTAGATATGCATTTCTCAAAGAACAAACTATTAAAATTCATTTCAGTGGCGACTCCTGTAGGAAACAATATGGTTTTCAGCCTTGAATCTACCTTAATTTGAAATATATCAGCATTTCCTGATACAGCCATCTGTGGCTGTATTTTCGCCTTCCTGGACCACATATGACACATAAGACACCACTGGTATATCAGATGTAATCCTGAAACCTATGCAATCAGATTTAGTGTGTGGCAAGTAATTTCTGGGCCAAATTTCAGACTTATAGACAAACATTTGGTACTGGTTTGGGCTGATTTACATCTATTTTTGCCTATTTTTACAACAATAAATGGGTGAAATATTTTATGTTCAGAGATGTAATGTTCCAAATGCGCCTAAAGTATCCACATTAATTATTAGAACATGCATAAAATTACATTTGGGCTTCATATTGGCAATATTATGATATTTTTGACATTAACCATCTGAGGAGGTCATGGGCCCCCCCACACCCCGAAAATTGAAATTCTAAAGTGACCCTCGAGTGGGCCAGCCCAATACAAATTCATTCTCTGATATAAACTGGGTTTCCTGTGAAAATTTCAGCCTGATTGACCAACTTTAAGGGGTGTTTTGGGCTGATCTGGCATTTTACCTATCCCTCGCCAACTTCACTCCCTGAACCTGCACTTTGGGCTAGATATGCATTTCTCAAAGAACAAACTATTAAAATTCATTTCAGTGGCGACTCCTGTAGGAAACAATATGGTTTTCAGCCTTGAATCTACCTTAATTTGAAATATATCAGCATTTCCTGATACAGCCATCTGTGGCTGTATTTTCGCCTTCCTGGACCACATATGACACATAAGACACCACTGGTATATCAGATGTAATCCTGAAACCTATGCAATCAGATTTAGTGTGTGGCAAGTAATTTCTGGGCCAAATTTCAGACTTATAGACAAACATTTGGTACTGGTTTGGGCTGATTTACATCTATTTTTGCCTATTTTTACAACAATAAATGGGTGAAATATTTTATGTTCAGAGATGTAATGTTCCAAATGCGCCTAAAGTATCCACATTAATTATTAGAACATGCATAAAATTACATTTGGGCTTCATATTGGCAATATTATGATATTTTTGACATTAACCATCTGAGGAGGTCATGGGCCCCCCCACACCCCGAAAATTGAAATTCTAAAAGTGACCCTCGAGTGGGCCAGCCCAATACAAATTCATTCTCTGATATAAACTGGGTTTCCTGTGAAAATTTCAGCCTGATTGACCAACTTTAAGGGGTGTTTTGGGCTGATCTGGCATTTTACCTATCCTCGCCAACTTCACTCCCTGAACCTGCACTTTGGGCTAGATATGCATTTCTCAAAGAACAAACTATTAAAATTCATTTCAGTGGCGACTCCTGTAGGAAACAATATGGTTTTCAGCCTTGAATCTACCTTAATTTGAAATATATCAGCATTTCCTGATACAGCCATCTGTGGCTGTATTTTCGCCTTCCTGGACCACATATGACACATAAGACACCACTGGTATATCAGATGTAATCCTGAAACCTATGCAATCAGATTTAGTGTGTGGCAAGTAATTTCTGGGCCAAATTTCAGACTTATAGACAAACATTTGGTACTGGTTTGGGCTGATTTACATCTATTTTTGCCTATTTTTACAACAATAAATGGGTGAAATATTTTATGTTCAGAGATGTAATGTTCCAAATGCGCCTAAAGTATCCACATTAATTATTAGAACATGCATAAAATTACATTTGGGCTTCATATTGGCAATATTATGATATTTTTGACATTAACCATCTGAGGAGGTCATGGGCCCCCCACACCCCGAAAATTGAAATTCTAAAAGTGACCCTCGAGTGGGCCAGCCCAATACAAATTCATTCTCTGATATAAACTGGGTTTCCTGTGAAAATTTCAGCCTGATTGACCAACTTTAAGGGGTGTTTTGGGCTGATCTGGCATTTTACCTATCCCTCGCCAACTTCACTCCCTGAACCTGCACTTTGGGCTAGATATGCATTTCTCAAAGAACAAACTATTAAAATTCATTTCAGTGGCGACTCCTGTAGGAAACAATATGGTTTTCAGCCTTGAATCTACCTTAATTTGAAATATATCAGCATTTCCTGATACAGCCATCTGTGGCTGTATTTTCGCCTTCCTGGACCACATATGACACATAAGACACCACTGGTATATCAGATGTAATCCTGAAACCTATGCAATCAGATTTAGTGTGTGGCAAGTAATTTCTGGGCCAAATTTCAGACTTATAGACAAACATTTGGTACTGGTTTGGGCTGATTTACATCTATTTTTGCCTATTTTTACAACAATAAATGGGTGAAATATTTTATGTTCAGAGATGTAATGTTCCAAATGCGCCTAAAGTATCCACATTAATTATTAGAACATGCATAAAATTACATTTGGGCTTCATATTGGGGCAATATTATGATATTTTTGACATTAACCATCTGAGGAGGTCATGGGCCCCCCACACCCCGAAAATTGAAATTCTAAAAGTGACCCTCGAGTGGGCCAGCCCAATACAAATTCATTCTCTGATATAAACTGGGTTTCCTGTGAAAATTTCAGCCTGATTGACCAACTTTAAGGGGTGTTTTGGGCTGATCTGGCATTTTACCTATCCCTCGCCAACTTCACTCCCTGAACCTGCACTTTGGCTAGATATGCATTTCTCAAAGAACAAACTATTAAAATTCATTTCAGTGGCGACTCCTGTAGGAAACAATATGGTTTTCAGCCTTGAATCTACCTTAATTTGAAATATATCAGCATTTCCTGATACAGCCATCTGTGGCTGTATTTTCGCCTTCCTGGACCACATATGACACATAAGACACCACTGGTATATCAGATGTAATCCTGAAACCTATGCAATCAGATTTAGTGTGTGGCAAGTAATTTCTGGGCCAAATTTCAGACTTATAGACAAACATTTGGTACTGGTTTGGGCTGATTTACATCTATTTTTGCCTATTTTTACAACAATAAATGGGTGAAATATTTTATGTTCAGAGATGTAATGTTCCAAATGCGCCTAAAGTATCCACATTAATTATTAGAACATGCATAAAATTACATTTGGGCTTCATATTGGCAATATTATGATATTTTTGACATTAACCATCTGAGGAGGTCATGGGCCCCCCCACACCCCGAAAATTGAAATTCTAAAAGTGACCCTCGAGTGGGCCAGCCCAATACAAATTCATTCTCTGATATAAACTGGGTTTCCTGTGAAAATTTCAGCCTGATTGACCAACTTTAAGGGGTGTTTTGGGCTGATCTGGCATTTTACCTATCCCTCGCCAACTTCACTCCCTGAACCTGCACTTTGGGCTAGATATGCATTTCTCAAAGAACAAACTATTAAAATTCATTTCAGTGGCGACTCCTGTAGGAAACAATATGGTTTTCAGCCTTGAATCTACCTTAATTTGAAATATATCAGCATTTCCTGATACAGCCATCTGTGGCTGTATTTTCGCCTTCCTGGACCACATATGACACATAAGACACCACTGGTATATCAGATGTAATCCTGAAACCTATGCAATCAGATTTAGTGTGTGGCAAGTAATTTCTGGGCCAAATTTCAGACTTATAGACAAACATTTGGTACTGGTTTGGGCTGATTTACATCTATTTTTGCCTATTTTTACAACAATAAATGGGTGAAATATTTTATGTTCAGAGATGTAATGTTCCAAATGCGCCTAAAGTATCCACATTAATTATTAGAACATGCATAAAATTACATTTGGGCTTCATATTGGCAATATTATGATATTTTTGACATTAACCATCTGAGGAGGTCATGGGCCCCCCACACCCCGAAAATTGAAATTCTAAAAGTGACCCTCGAGTGGGCCAGCCCAATACAAATTCATTCTCTGATATAAACTGGGTTTCCTGTGAAAATTTCAGCCTGATTGACCAACTTTAAGGGGTGTTTTGGGCTGATCTGGCATTTTACCTATCCCTCGCCAACTTCACTCCCTGAACCTGCACTTTGGGCTAGATATGCATTTCTCAAAGAACAAACTATTAAAATTCATTTCAGTGGCGACTCCTGTAGGAAACAATATGGTTTTCAGCCTTGAATCTACCTTAATTTGAAATATATCAGCATTTCCTGATACAGCCATCTGTGGCTGTATTTTCGCCTTCCTGGACCACATATGACACATAAGACACCACTGGTATATCAGATGTAATCCTGAAACCTATGCAATCAGATTTAGTGTGTGGCAAGTAATTTCTGGGCCAAATTTCAGACTTATAGACAAACATTTGGTACTGGTTTGGGCTGATTTACATCTATTTTTGCCTATTTTTACAACAATAAATGGGTGAAATATTTTATGTTCAGAGATGTAATGTTCCAAATGCGCCTAAAGTATCCACATTAATTATTAGAACATGCATAAAATTACATTTGGGCTTCATATTGGCAATATTATGATATTTTTGACATTAACCATCTGAGGAGGTCATGGGCCCCCCCACACCCCGAAAATTGAAATTCTAAAAGTGACCCTCGAGTGGGCCAGCCCAATACAAATTCATTCTCTGATATAAACTGGGTTTCCTGTGAAAATTTCAGCCTGATTGACCAACTTTAAGGGGTGTTTTGGGCTGATCTGGCATTTTACCTATCCCTCGCCAACTTCACTCCCTGAACCTGCACTTTGGGCTAGATATGCATTTCTCAAAGAACAAACTATTAAAATTCATTTCAGTGGCGACTCCTGTAGGAAACAATATGGTTTTCAGCCTTGAATCTACCTTAATTTGAAATATATCAGCATTTCCTGATACAGCCATCTGTGGCTGTATTTTCGCCTTCCTGGACCACATATGACACATAAGACACCACTGGTATATCAGATGTAATCCTGAAACCTATGCAATCAGATTTAGTGTGTGGCAAGTAATTTCTGGGCCAAATTTCAGACTTATAGACAAACATTTGGTACTGGTTTGGGCTGATTTACATCTATTTTTGCCTATTTTTACAACAATAAATGGGTGAAATATTTTATGTTCAGAGATGTAATGTTCCAAATGCGCCTAAAGTATCCACATTAATTATTAGAACATGCATAAAATTACATTTGGGCTTCATATTGGCAATATTATGATATTTTTGACATTAACCATCTGAGGAGGTCATGGGCCCCCCCACACCCCGAAAATTGAAATTCTAAAAGTGACCCTCGAGTGGGCCAGCCCAATACAAATTCATTCTCTGATATAAACTGGGTTTCCTGTGAAAATTTCAGCCTGATTGACCAACTTTAAGGGGTGTTTTGGGCTGATCTGGCATTTTACCTATCCCTCGCCAACTTCACTCCCTGAACCTGCACTTTGGGCTAGATATGCATTTCTCAAAGAACAAACTATTAAAATTCATTTCAGTGGCGACTCCTGTAGGAAACAATATGGTTTTCAGCCTTGAATCTACCTTAATTTGAAATATATCAGCATTTCCTGATACAGCCATCTGTGGCTGTATTTTCGCCTTCCTGGACCACATATGACACATAAGACACCACTGGTATATCAGATGTAATCCTGAAACCTATGCAATCAGATTTAGTGTGTGGCAAGTAATTTCTGGGCCAAATTTCAGACTTATAGACAAACATTTGGTACTGGTTTGGGCTGATTTACATCTATTTTTGCCTATTTTTACAACAATAAATGGGTGAAATATTTTATGTTCAGAGATGTAATGTTCCAAATGCGCCTAAAGTATCCACATTAATTATTAGAACATGCATAAAATTACATTTGGGCTTCATATTGGCAATATTATGATATTTTTGACATTAACCATCTGAGGAGGTCATGGGCCCCCCCCACACCCCGAAAATTGAAATTCTAAAAGTGACCCTCGAGTGGGCCAGCCCAATACAAATTCATTCTCTGATATAAACTGGGTTTCCTGTGAAAATTTCAGCCTGATTGACCAACTTTAAGGGGTGTTTTGGGCTGATCTGGCATTTTACCTATCCCTCGCCAACTTCACTCCCTGAACCTGCACTTTGGGCTAGATATGCATTTCTCAAAGAACAAACTATTAAAATTCATTTCAGTGGCGACTCCTGTAGGAAACAATATGGTTTTCAGCCTTGAATCTACCTTAATTTGAAATATATCAGCATTTCCTGATACAGCCATCTGTGGCTGTATTTTCGCCTTCCTGGACCACATATGACACATAAGACACCACTGGTATATCAGATGTAATCCTGAAACCTATGCAATCAGATTTAGTGTGTGGCAAGTAATTTCTGGGCCAAATTTCAGACTTATAGACAAACATTTGGTACTGGTTTGGGCTGATTTACATCTATTTTTGCCTATTTTTACAACAATAAATGGGTGAAATATTTTATGTTCAGAGATGTAATGTTCCAAATGCGCCTAAAGTATCCACATTAATTATTAGAACATGCATAAAATTACATTTGGGCTTCATATTGGCAATATTATGATATTTTTGACATTAACCATCTGAGGAGGTCATGGGCCCCCCCCACACCCCGAAAATTGAAATTCTAAAAGTGACCCTCGAGTGGGCCAGCCCAATACAAATTCATTCTCTGATATAAACTGGGTTTCCTGTGAAAATTTCAGCCTGATTGACCAACTTTAAGGGGTGTTTTGGGCTGATCTGGCATTTTACCTATCCCTCGCCAACTTCACTCCCTGAACCTGCACTTTGGGCTAGATATGCATTTCTCAAAGAACAAACTATTAAAATTCATTTCAGTGGCGACTCCTGTAGGAAACAATATGGTTTTCAGCCTTGAATCTACCTTAATTTGAAATATATCAGCATTTCCTGATACAGCCATCTGTGGCTGTATTTTCGCCTTCCTGGACCACATATGACACATAAGACACCACTGGTATATCAGATGTAATCCTGAAACCTATGCAATCAGATTTAGTGTGTGGCAAGTAATTTCTGGGCCAAATTTCAGACTTATAGACAAACATTTGGTACTGGTTTGGGCTGATTTACATCTATTTTTGCCTATTTTTACAACAATAAATGGGTGAAATATTTTATGTTCAGAGATGTAATGTTCCAAATGCGCCTAAAGTATCCACATTAATTATTAGAACATGCATAAAATTACATTTGGGCTTCATATTGGCAATATTATGATATTTTTGACATTAACCATCTGAGGAGGTCATGGGCCCCCCCACACCCCGAAAATTGAAATTCTAAAAGTGACCCTCGAGTGGGCCAGCCCAATACAAATTCATTCTCTGATATAAACTGGGTTTCCTGTGAAAATTTCAGCCTGATTGACCAACTTTAAGGGGTGTTTTGGGCTGATCTGGCATTTTACCTATCCCTCGCCAACTTCACTCCCTGAACCTGCACTTTGGGCTAGATATGCATTTCTCAAAGAACAAACTATTAAAATTCATTTCAGTGGCGACTCCTGTAGGAAACAATATGGTTTTCAGCCTTGAATCTACCTTAATTTGAAATATATCAGCATTTCCTGATACAGCCATCTGTGGCTGTATTTTCGCCTTCCTGGACCACATATGACACATAAGACACCACTGGTATATCAGATGTAATCCTGAAACCTATGCAATCAGATTTAGTGTGTGGCAAGTAATTTCTGGGCCAAATTTCAGACTTATAGACAAACATTTGGTACTGGTTTGGGCTGATTTACATCTATTTTTGCCTATTTTTACAACAATAAATGGGTGAAATATTTTATGTTCAGAGATGTAATGTTCCAAATGCGCCTAAAGTATCCACATTAATTATTAGAACATGCATAAAATTACATTTGGGCTTCATATTGGCAATATTATGATATTTTTGACATTAACCATCTGAGGAGGTCATGGGCCCCCCCACACCCCGAAAATTGAAATTCTAAAAGTGACCCTCGAGTGGGCCAGCCCAATACAAATTCATTCTCTGATATAAACTGGGTTTCCTGTGAAAATTTCAGCCTGATTGACCAACTTTAAGGGGTGTTTTGGGCTGATCTGGCATTTTACCTATCCCTCGCCAACTTCACTCCCTGAACCTGCACTTTGGGCTAGATATGCATTTCTCAAAGAACAAACTATTAAAATTCATTTCAGTGGCGACTCCTGTAGGAAACAATATGGTTTTCAGCCTTGAATCTACCTTAATTTGAAATATATCAGCATTTCCTGATACAGCCATCTGTGGCTGTATTTTCGCCTTCCTGGACCACATATGACACATAAGACACCACTGGTATATCAGATGTAATCCTGAAACCTATGCAATCAGATTTAGTGTGTGGCAAGTAATTTCTGGGCCAAATTTCAGACTTATAGACAAACATTTGGTACTGGTTTGGGCTGATTTACATCTATTTTTGCCTATTTTTACAACAATAAATGGGTGAAATATTTTATGTTCAGAGATGTAATGTTCCAAATGCGCCTAAAGTATCCACATTAATTATTAGAACATGCATAAAATTACATTTGGGCTTCATATTGGCAATATTATGATATTTTTGACATTAACCATCTGAGGAGGTCATGGGCCCCCCCACACCCCGAAAATTGAAATTCTAAAAGTGACCCTCGAGTGGGCCAGCCCAATACAAATTCATTCTCTGATATAAACTGGGTTTCCTGTGAAAATTTCAGCCTGATTGACCAACTTTAAGGGGTGTTTTGGGCTGATCTGGCATTTTACCTATCCCTCGCCAACTTCACTCCCTGAACCTGCACTTTGGGCTAGATATGCATTTCTCAAAGAACAAACTATTAAAATTCATTTCAGTGGCGACTCCTGTAGGAAACAATATGGTTTTCAGCCTTGAATCTACCTTAATTTGAAATATATCAGCATTTCCTGATACAGCCATCTGTGGCTGTATTTTCGCCTTCCTGGACCACATATGACACATAAGACACCACTGGTATATCAGATGTAATCCTGAAACCTATGCAATCAGATTTAGTGTGTGGCAAGTAATTTCTGGGCCAAATTTCAGACTTATAGACAAACATTTGGTACTGGTTTGGGCTGATTTACATCTATTTTTGCCTATTTTTACAACAATAAATGGGTGAAATATTTTATGTTCAGAGATGTAATGTTCCAAATGCGCCTAAAGTATCCACATTAATTATTAGAACATGCATAAAATTACATTTGGGCTTCATATTGGCAATATTATGATATTTTTGACATTAACCATCTGAGGAGGTCATGGGCCCCCCACACCCCGAAAATTGAAATTCTAAAAGTGACCCTCGAGTGGGCCAGCCCAATACAAATTCATTCTCTGATATAAACTGGGTTTCCTGTGAAAATTTCAGCCTGATTGACCAACTTTAAGGGGTGTTTTGGGCTGATCTGGCATTTTACCTATCCCTCGCCAACTTCACTCCCTGAACCTGCACTTTGGGCTAGATATGCATTTCTCAAAGAACAAACTATTAAAATTCATTTCAGTGGCGACTCCTGTAGGAAACAATATGGTTTTCAGCCTTGAATCTACCTTAATTTGAAATATATCAGCATTTCCTGATACAGCCATCTGTGGCTGTATTTTCGCCTTCCTGGACCACATATGACACATAAGACACCACTGGTATATCAGATGTAATCCTGAAACCTATGCAATCAGATTTAGTGTGTGGCAAGTAATTTCTGGGCCAAATTTCAGACTTATAGACAAACATTTGGTACTGGTTTGGGCTGATTTACATCTATTTTTGCCTATTTTTACAACAATAAATGGGTGAAATATTTTATGTTCAGAGATGTAATGTTCCAAATGCGCCTAAAGTATCCACATTAATTATTAGAACATGCATAAAATTACATTTGGGCTTCATATTGGCAATATTATGATATTTTTGACATTAACCATCTGAGGAGGTCATGGGCCCCCCCACACCCCGAAAATTGAAATTCTAAAAGTGACCCTCGAGTGGGCCAGCCCAATACAAATTCATTCTCTGATATAAACTGGGTTTCCTGTGAAAATTTCAGCCTGATTGACCAACTTTAAGGGGTGTTTTGGGCTGATCTGGCATTTTACCTATCCCTCGCCAACTTCACTCCCTGAACCTGCACTTTGGGCTAGATATGCATTTCTCAAAGAACAAACTATTAAAATTCATTTCAGTGGCGACTCCTGTAGGAAACAATATGGTTTTCAGCCTTGAATCTACCTTAATTTGAAATATATCAGCATTTCCTGATACAGCCATCTGTGGCTGTATTTTCGCCTTCCTGGACCACATATGACACATAAGACACCACTGGTATATCAGATGTAATCCTGAAACCTATGCAATCAGATTTAGTGTGTGGCAAGTAATTTCTGGGCCAAATTTCAGACTTATAGACAAACATTTGGTACTGGTTTGGGCTGATTTACATCTATTTTTGCCTATTTTTACAACAATAAATGGGTGAAATATTTTATGTTCAGAGATGTAATGTTCCAAATGCGCCTAAAGTATCCACATTAATTATTAGAACATGCATAAAATTACATTTGGGCTTCATATTGGCAATATTATGATATTTTTGACATTAACCATCTGAGGAGGTCATGGGCCCCCCCACACCCCGAAAATTGAAATTCTAAAAGTGACCCTCGAGTGGGCCAGCCCAATACAAATTCATTCTCTGATATAAACTGGGTTTCCTGTGAAAATTTCAGCCTGATTGACCAACTTTAAGGGGTGTTTTGGGCTGATCTGGCATTTTACCTATCCCTCGCCAACTTCACTCCCTGAACCTGCACTTTGGGCTAGATATGCATTTCTCAAAGAACAAACTATTAAAATTCATTTCAGTGGCGACTCCTGTAGGAAACAATATGGTTTTCAGCCTTGAATCTACCTTAATTTGAAATATATCAGCATTTCCTGATACAGCCATCTGTGGCTGTATTTTCGCCTTCCTGGACCACATATGACACATAAGACACCACTGGTATATCAGATGTAATCCTGAAACCTATGCAATCAGATTTAGTGTGTGGCAAGTAATTTCTGGGCCAAATTTCAGACTTATAGACAAACATTTGGTACTGGTTTGGGCTGATTTACATCTATTTTTGCCTATTTTTACAACAATAAATGGGTGAAATATTTTATGTTCAGAGATGTAATGTTCCAAATGCGCCTAAAGTATCCACATTAATTATTAGAACATGCATAAAATTACATTTGGGCTTCATATTGGCAATATTATGATATTTTTGACATTAACCATCTGAGGAGGTCATGGGCCCCCCCACACCCCGAAAATTGAAATTCTAAAAGTGACCCTCGAGTGGGCCAGCCCAATACAAATTCATTCTCTGATATAAACTGGGTTTCCTGTGAAAATTTCAGCCTGATTGACCAACTTTAAGGGGTGTTTTGGGCTGATCTGGCATTTTACCTATCCCTCGCCAACTTCACTCCCTGAACCTGCACTTTGGGCTAGATATGCATTTCTCAAAGAACAAACTATTAAAATTCATTTCAGTGGCGACTCCTGTAGGAAACAATATGGTTTTCAGCCTTGAATCTACCTTAATTTGAAATATATCAGCATTTCCTGATACAGCCATCTGTGGCTGTATTTTCGCCTTCCTGGACCACATATGACACATAAGACACCACTGGTATATCAGATGTAATCCTGAAACCTATGCAATCAGATTTAGTGTGTGGCAAGTAATTTCTGGGCCAAATTTCAGACTTATAGACAAACATTTGGTACTGGTTTGGGCTGATTTACATCTATTTTTGCCTATTTTTACAACAATAAATGGGTGAAATATTTTATGTTCAGAGATGTAATGTTCCAAATGCGCCTAAAGTATCCACATTAATTATTAGAACATGCATAAAATTACATTTGGGCTTCATATTGGCAATATTATGATATTTTTGACATTAACCATCTGAGGAGGTCATGGGCCCCCCCACACCCCGAAAATTGAAATTCTAAAAGTGACCCTCGAGTGGGCCAGCCCAATACAAATTCATTCTCTGATATAAACTGGGTTTCCTGTGAAAATTTCAGCCTGATTGACCAACTTTAAGGGGTGTTTTGGGCTGATCTGGCATTTTACCTATCCCTCGCCAACTTCACTCCCTGAACCTGCACTTTGGGCTAGATATGCATTTCTCAAAGAACAAACTATTAAAATTCATTTCAGTGGCGACTCCTGTAGGAAACAATATGGTTTTCAGCCTTGAATCTACCTTAATTTGAAATATATCAGCATTTCCTGATACAGCCATCTGTGGCTGTATTTTCGCCTTCCTGGACCACATATGACACATAAGACACCACTGGTATATCAGATGTAATCCTGAAACCTATGCAATCAGATTTAGTGTGTGGCAAGTAATTTCTGGGCCAAATTTCAGACTTATAGACAAACATTTGGTACTGGTTTGGGCTGATTTACATCTATTTTTGCCTATTTTTACAACAATAAATGGGTGAAATATTTTATGTTCAGAGATGTAATGTTCCAAATGCGCCTAAAGTATCCACATTAATTATTAGAACATGCATAAAATTACATTTGGGCTTCATATTGGCAATATTATGATATTTTTGACATTAACCATCTGAGGAGGTCATGGGCCCCCCCACACCCCGAAAATTGAAATTCTAAAAGTGACCCTCGAGTGGGCCAGCCCAATACAAATTCATTCTCTGATATAAACTGGGTTTCCTGTGAAAATTTCAGCCTGATTGACCAACTTTAAGGGGTGTTTTGGGCTGATCTGGCATTTTACCTATCCCTCGCCAACTTCACTCCCTGAACCTGCACTTTGGGCTAGATATGCATTTCTCAAAGAACAAACTATTAAAATTCATTTCAGTGGCGACTCCTGTAGGAAACAATATGGTTTTCAGCCTTGAATCTACCTTAATTTGAAATATATCAGCATTTCCTGATACAGCCATCTGTGGCTGTATTTTCGCCTTCCTGGACCACATATGACACATAAGACACCACTGGTATATCAGATGTAATCCTGAAACCTATGCAATCAGATTTAGTGTGTGGCAAGTAATTTCTGGGCCAAATTTCAGACTTATAGACAAACATTTGGTACTGGTTTGGGCTGATTTACATCTATTTTTGCCTATTTTTACAACAATAAATGGGTGAAATATTTTATGTTCAGAGATGTAATGTTCCAAATGCGCCTAAAGTATCCACATTAATTATTAGAACATGCATAAAATTACATTTGGGCTTCATATTGGCAATATTATGATATTTTTGACATTAACCATCTGAGGAGGTCATGGGCCCCCCCACACCCCGAAAATTGAAATTCTAAAAGTGACCCTCGAGTGGGCCAGCCCAATACAAATTCATTCTCTGATATAAACTGGGTTTCCTGTGAAAATTTCAGCCTGATTGACCAACTTTAAGGGGTGTTTTGGGCTGATCTGGCATTTTACCTATCCCTCGCCAACTTCACTCCCTGAACCTGCACTTTGGGCTAGATATGCATTTCTCAAAGAACAAACTATTAAAATTCATTTCAGTGGCGACTCCTGTAGGAAACAATATGGTTTTCAGCCTTGAATCTACCTTAATTTGAAATATATCAGCATTTCCTGATACAGCCATCTGTGGCTGTATTTTCGCCTTCCTGGACCACATATGACACACAAGACACCACTGGTATATCAGATGTAATCCTGAAACCTATGCAATCAGATTTAGTGTGTGGCAAGTAATTTCTGGGCCAAATTTCAGACTTATAGACAAACATTTGGTACTGGTTTGGGCTGATTTACATCTATTTTTGCCTATTTTTACAACAATAAATGGGTGAAATATTTTATGTTCAGAGATGTAATGTTCCAAATGCGCCTAAAGTATCCACATTAATTATTAGAACATGCATAAAATTACATTTGGGCTTCATATTGGCAATATTATGATATTTTTGACATTAACCATCTGAGGAGGTCATGGGCCCCCCCCACACCCCGAAAATTGAAATTCTAAAAGTGACCCTCGAGTGGGCCAGCCCAATACAAATTCATTCTCTGATATAAACTGGGTTTCCTGTGAAAATTTCAGCCTGATTGACCAACTTTAAGGGGTGTTTTGGGCTGATCTGGCATTTTACCTATCCCTCGCCAACTTCACTCCCTGAACCTGCACTTTGGGCTAGATATGCATTTCTCAAAGAACAAACTATTAAAATTCATTTCAGTGGCGACTCCTGTAGGAAACAATATGGTTTTCAGCCTTGAATCTACCTTAATTTGAAATATATCAGCATTTCCTGATACAGCCATCTGTGGCTGTATTTTCGCCTTCCTGGACCACATATGACACATAAGACACCACTGGTATATCAGATGTAATCCTGAAACCTATGCAATCAGATTTAGTGTGTGGCAAGTAATTTCTGGGCCAAATTTCAGACTTATAGACAAACATTTGGTACTGGTTTGGGCTGATTTACATCTATTTTTGCCTATTTTTACAACAATAAATGGGTGAAATATTTTATGTTCAGAGATGTAATGTTCCAAATGCGCCTAAAGTATCCACATTAATTATTAGAACATGCATAAAATTACATTTGGGCTTCATATTGGCAATATTATGATATTTTTGACATTAACCATCTGAGGAGGTCATGGGCCCCCCCACACCCCGAAAATTGAAATTCTAAAAGTGACCCTCGAGTGGGCCAGCCCAATACAAATTCATTCTCTGATATAAACTGGGTTTCCTGTGAAAATTTCAGCCTGATTGACCAACTTTAAGGGGTGTTTTGGGCTGATCTGGCATTTTACCTATCCCTCGCCAACTTCACTCCCTGAACCTGCACTTTGGGCTAGATATGCATTTCTCAAAGAACAAACTATTAAAATTCATTTCAGTGGCGACTCCTGTAGGAAACAATATGGTTTTCAGCCTTGAATCTACCTTAATTTGAAATATATCAGCATTTCCTGATACAGCCATCTGTGGCTGTATTTTCGCCTTCCTGGACCACATATGACACATAAGACACCACTGGTATATCAGATGTAATCCTGAAACCTATGCAATCAGATTTAGTGTGTGGCAAGTAATTTCTGGGCCAAATTTCAGACTTATAGACAAACATTTGGTACTGGTTTGGGCTGATTTACATCTATTTTTGCCTATTTTTACAACAATAAATGGGTGAAATATTTTATGTTCAGAGATGTAATGTTCCAAATGCGCCTAAAGTATCCACATTAATTATTAGAACATGCATAAAATTACATTTGGGCTTCATATTGGCAATATTATGATATTTTTGACATTAACCATCTGAGGAGGTCATGGGCCCCCCCACACCCCGAAAATTGAAATTCTAAAAGTGACCCTCGAGTGGGCCAGCCCAATACAAATTCATTCTCTGATATAAACTGGGTTTCCTGTGAAAATTTCAGCCTGATTGACCAACTTTAAGGGGTGTTTTGGGCTGATCTGGCATTTTACCTATCCCTCGCCAACTTCACTCCCTGAACCTGCACTTTGGGCTAGATATGCATTTATCAAAGAACAAACTATTAAAATTCATTTCAGTGGCGACTCCTGTAGGAAACAATATGGTTTTCAGCCTTGAATCTACCTTAATTTGAAATATATCAGCATTTCCTGATACAGCCATCTGTGGCTGTATTTTCGCCTTCCTGGACCACATATGACACATAAGACACCACTGGTATATCAGATGTAATCCTGAAACCTATGCAATCAGATTTAGTGTGTGGCAAGTAATTTCTGGGCCAAATTTCAGACTTATAGACAAACATTTGGTACTGGTTTGGGCTGATTTACATCTATTTTTGCCTATTTTTACAACAATAAATGGGTGAAATATTTTATGTTCAGAGATGTAATGTTCCAAATGCGCCTAAAGTATCCACATTAATTATTAGAACATGCATAAAATTACATTTGGGCTTCATATTGGCAATATTATGATATTTTTGACATTAACCATCTGAGGAGGTCATGGGCCCCCCCACACCCCGAAAATTGAAATTCTAAAAGTGACCCTCGAGTGGGCCAGCCCAATACAAATTCATTCTCTGATATAAACTGGGTTTCCTGTGAAAATTTCAGCCTGATTGACCAACTTTAAGGGGTGTTTTGGGCTGATCTGGCATTTTACCTATCCCTCGCCAACTTCACTCCCTGAACCTGCACTTTGGGCTAGATATGCATTTCTCAAAGAACAAACTATTAAAATTCATTTCAGTGGCGACTCCTGTAGGAAACAATATGGTTTTCAGCCTTGAATCTACCTTAATTTGAAATATATCAGCATTTCCTGATACAGCCATCTGTGGCTGTATTTTCGCCTTCCTGGACCACATATGACACATAAGACACCACTGGTATATCAGATGTAATCCTGAAACCTATGCAATCAGATTTAGTGTGTGGCAAGTAATTTCTGGGCCAAATTTCAGACTTATAGACAAACATTTGGTACTGGTTTGGGCTGATTTACATCTATTTTTGCCTATTTTTACAACAATAAATGGGTGAAATATTTTATGTTCAGAGATGTAATGTTCCAAATGCGCCTAAAGTATCCACATTAATTATTAGAACATGCATAAAATTACATTTGGGCTTCATATTGGCAATATTATGATATTTTTGACATTAACCATCTGAGGAGGTCATGGGCCCCCCCACACCCCGAAAATTGAAATTCTAAAAGTGACCCTCGAGTGGGCCAGCCCAATACAAATTCATTCTCTGATATAAACTGGGTTTCCTGTGAAAATTTCAGCCTGATTGACCAACTTTAAGGGGTGTTTTGGGCTGATCTGGCATTTTACCTATCCCTCGCCAACTTCACTCCCTGAACCTGCACTTTGGGCTAGATATGCATTTATCAAAGAACAAACTATTAAAATTCATTTCAGTGGCGACTCCTGTAGGAAACAATATGGTTTTCAGCCTTGAATCTACCTTAATTTGAAATATATCAGCATTTCCTGATACAGCCATCTGTGGCTGTATTTTCGCCTTCCTGGACCACATATGACACATAAGACACCACTGGTATATCAGATGTAATCCTGAAACCTATGCAATCAGATTTAGTGTGTGGCAAGTAATTTCTGGGCCAAATTTCAGACTTATAGACAAACATTTGGTACTGGTTTGGGCTGATTTACATCTATTTTTGCCTATTTTTACAACAATAAATGGGTGAAATATTTTATGTTCAGAGATGTAATGTTCCAAATGCGCCTAAAGTATCCACATTAATTATTAGAACATGCATAAAATTACATTTGGGCTTCATATTGGCAATATTATGATATTTTTGACATTAACCATCTGAGGAGGTCATGGGCCCCCCCACACCCCGAAAATTGAAATTCTAAAAGTGACCCTCGAGTGGGCCAGCCCAATACAAATTCATTCTCTGATATAAACTGGGTTTCCTGTGAAAATTTCAGCCTGATTGACCAACTTTAAGGGGTGTTTTGGGCTGATCTGGCATTTTACCTATCCCTCGCCAACTTCACTCCCTGAACCTGCACTTTGGGCTAGATATGCATTTCTCAAAGAACAAACTATTAAAATTCATTTCAGTGGCGACTCCTGTAGGAAACAATATGGTTTTCAGCCTTGAATCTACCTTAATTTGAAATATATCAGCATTTCCTGATACAGCCATCTGTGGCTGTATTTTCGCCTTCCTGGACCACATATGACACATAAGACACCACTGGTATATCAGATGTAATCCTGAAACCTATGCAATCAGATTTAGTGTGTGGCAAGTAATTTCTGGGCCAAATTTCAGACTTATAGACAAACATTTGGTACTGGTTTGGGCTGATTTACATCTATTTTTGCCTATTTTTACAACAATAAATGGGTGAAATATTTTATGTTCAGAGATGTAATGTTCCAAATGCGCCTAAAGTATCCACATTAATTATTAGAACATGCATAAAATTACATTTGGGCTTCATATTGGCAATATTATGATATTTTTGACATTAACCATCTGAGGAGGTCATGGGCCCCCCCCACACCCCGAAAATTGAAATTCTAAAAGTGACCCTCGAGTGGGCCAGCCCAATACAAATTCATTCTCTGATATAAACTGGGTTTCCTGTGAAAATTTCAGCCTGATTGACCAACTTTAAGGGGTGTTTTGGGCTGATCTGGCATTTTACCTATCCCTCGCCAACTTCACTCCCTGAACCTGCACTTTGGGCTAGATATGCATTTCTCAAAGAACAAACTATTAAAATTCATTTCAGTGGCGACTCCTGTAGGAAACAATATGGTTTTCAGCCTTGAATCTACCTTAATTTGAAATATATCAGCATTTCCTGATACAGCCATCTGTGGCTGTATTTTCGCCTTCCTGGACCACATATGACACATAAGACACCACTGGTATATCAGATGTAATCCTGAAACCTATGCAATCAGATTTAGTGTGTGGCAAGTAATTTCTGGGCCAAATTTCAGACTTATAGACAAACATTTGGTACTGGTTTGGGCTGATTTACATCTATTTTTGCCTATTTTTACAACAATAAATGGGTGAAATATTTTATGTTCAGAGATGTAATGTTCCAAATGCGCCTAAAGTATCCACATTAATTATTAGAACATGCATAAAATTACATTTGGGCTTCATATTGGCAATATTATGATATTTTTGACATTAACCATCTGAGGAGGTCATGGGCCCCCCCACACCCCGAAAATTGAAATTCTAAAAGTGACCCTCGAGTGGGCCAGCCCAATACAAATTCATTCTCTGATATAAACTGGGTTTCCTGTGAAAATTTCAGCCTGATTGACCAACTTTAAGGGGTGTTTTGGGCTGATCTGGCATTTTACCTATCCCTCGCCAACTTCACTCCCTGAACCTGCACTTTGGGCTAGATATGCATTTCTCAAAGAACAAACTATTAAAATTCATTTCAGTGGCGACTCCTGTAGGAAACAATATGGTTTTCAGCCTTGAATCTACCTTAATTTGAAATATATCAGCATTTCCTGATACAGCCATCTGTGGCTGTATTTTCGCCTTCCTGGACCACATATGACACATAAGACACCACTGGTATATCAGATGTAATCCTGAAACCTATGCAATCAGATTTAGTGTGTGGCAAGTAATTTCTGGGCCAAATTTCAGACTTATAGACAAACATTTGGTACTGGTTTGGGCTGATTTACATCTATTTTTGCCTATTTTTACAACAATAAATGGGTGAAATATTTTATGTTCAGAGATGTAATGTTCCAAATGCGCCTAAAGTATCCACATTAATTATTAGAACATGCATAAAATTACATTTGGGCTTCATATTGGCAATATTATGATATTTTTGACATTAACCATCTGAGGAGGTCATGGGCCCCCCCACACCCCGAAAATTGAAATTCTAAAAGTGACCCTCGAGTGGGCCAGCCCAATACAAATTCATTCTCTGATATAAACTGGGTTTCCTGTGAAAATTTCAGCCTGATTGACCAACTTTAAGGGGTGTTTTGGGCTGATCTGGCATTTTACCTATCCCTCGCCAACTTCACTCCCTGAACCTGCACTTTGGGCTAGATATGCATTTCTCAAAGAACAAACTATTAAAATTCATTTCAGTGGCGACTCCTGTAGGAAACAATATGGTTTTCAGCCTTGAATCTACCTTAATTTGAAATATATCAGCATTTCCTGATACAGCCATCTGTGGCTGTATTTTCGCCTTCCTGGACCACATATGACACATAAGACACCACTGGTATATCAGATGTAATCCTGAAACCTATGCAATCAGATTTAGTGTGTGGCAAGTAATTTCTGGGCCAAATTTCAGACTTATAGACAAACATTTGGTACTGGTTTGGGCTGATTTACATCTATTTTTGCCTATTTTTACAACAATAAATGGGTGAAATATTTTATGTTCAGAGATGTAATGTTCCAAATGCGCCTAAAGTATCCACATTAATTATTAGAACATGCATAAAATTACATTTGGGCTTCATATTGGCAATATTATGATATTTTTGACATTAACCATCTGAGGAGGTCATGGGCCCCCCCACACCCCGAAAATTGAAATTCTAAAAGTGACCCTCGAGTGGGCCAGCCCAATACAAATTCATTCTCTGATATAAACTGGGTTTCCTGTGAAAATTTCAGCCTGATTGACCAACTTTAAGGGGTGTTTTGGGCTGATCTGGCATTTTACCTATCCCTCGCCAACTTCACTCCCTGAACCTGCACTTTGGGCTAGATATGCATTTATCAAAGAACAAACTATTAAAATTCATTTCAGTGGCGACTCCTGTAGGAAACAATATGGTTTTCAGCCTTGAATCTACCTTAATTTGAAATATATCAGCATTTCCTGATACAGCCATCTGTGGCTGTATTTTCGCCTTCCTGGACCACATATGACACATAAGACACCACTGGTATATCAGATGTAATCCTGAAACCTATGCAATCAGATTTAGTGTGTGGCAAGTAATTTCTGGGCCAAATTTCAGACTTATAGACAAACATTTGGTACTGGTTTGGGCTGATTTACATCTATTTTTGCCTATTTTTACAACAATAAATGGGTGAAATATTTTATGTTCAGAGATGTAATGTTCCAAATGCGCCTAAAGTATCCACATTAATTATTAGAACATGCATAAAATTACATTTGGGCTTCATATTGGCAATATTATGATATTTTTGACATTAACCATCTGAGGAGGTCATGGGCCCCCCCACACCCCGAAAATTGAAATTCTAAAAGTGACCCTCGAGTGGGCCAGCCCAATACAAATTCATTCTCTGATATAAACTGGGTTTCCTGTGAAAATTTCAGCCTGATTGACCAACTTTAAGGGGTGTTTTGGGCTGATCTGGCATTTTACCTATCCCTCGCCAACTTCACTCCCTGAACCTGCACTTTGGGCTAGATATGCATTTCTCAAAGAACAAACTATTAAAATTCATTTCAGTGGCGACTCCTGTAGGAAACAATATGGTTTTCAGCCTTGAATCTACCTTAATTTGAAATATATCAGCATTTCCTGATACAGCCATCTGTGGCTGTATTTTCGCCTTCCTGGACCACATATGACACATAAGACACCACTGGTATATCAGATGTAATCCTGAAACCTATGCAATCAGATTTAGTGTGTGGCAAGTAATTTCTGGGCCAAATTTCAGACTTATAGACAAACATTTGGTACTGGTTTGGGCTGATTTACATCTATTTTTGCCTATTTTTACAACAATAAATGGGTGAAATATTTTATGTTCAGAGATGTAATGTTCCAAATGCGCCTAAAGTATCCACATTAATTATTAGAACATGCATAAAATTACATTTGGGCTTCATATTGGCAATATTATGATATTTTTGACATTAACCATCTGAGGAGGTCATGGGCCCCCCCACACCCCGAAAATTGAAATTCTAAAAGTGACCCTCGAGTGGGCCAGCCCAATACAAATTCATTCTCTGATATAAACTGGGTTTCCTGTGAAAATTTCAGCCTGATTGACCAACTTTAAGGGGTGTTTTGGGCTGATCTGGCATTTTACCTATCCCTCGCCAACTTCACTCCCTGAACCTGCACTTTGGGCTAGATATGCATTTCTCAAAGAACAAACTATTAAAATTCATTTCAGTGGCGACTCCTGTAGGAAACAATATGGTTTTCAGCCTTGAATCTACCTTAATTTGAAATATATCAGCATTTCCTGATACAGCCATCTGTGGCTGTATTTTCGCCTTCCTGGACCACATATGACACATAAGACACCACTGGTATATCAGATGTAATCCTGAAACCTATGCAATCAGATTTAGTGTGTGGCAAGTAATTTCTGGGCCAAATTTCAGACTTATAGACAAACATTTGGTACTGGTTTGGGCTGATTTACATCTATTTTTGCCTATTTTTACAACAATAAATGGGTGAAATATTTTATGTTCAGAGATGTAATGTTCCAAATGCGCCTAAAGTATCCACATTAATTATTAGAACATGCATAAAATTACATTTGGGCTTCATATTGGCAATATTATGATATTTTTGACATTAACCATCTGAGGAGGTCATGGGCCCCCCCACACCCCGAAAATTGAAATTCTAAAAGTGACCCTCGAGTGGGCCAGCCCAATACAAATTCATTCTCTGATATAAACTGGGTTTCCTGTGAAAATTTCAGCCTGATTGACCAACTTTAAGGGGTGTTTTGGGCTGATCTGGCATTTTACCTATCCCTCGCCAACTTCACTCCCTGAACCTGCACTTTGGGCTAGATATGCATTTCTCAAAGAACAAACTATTAAAATTCATTTCAGTGGCGACTCCTGTAGGAAACAATATGGTTTTCAGCCTTGAATCTACCTTAATTTGAAATATATCAGCATTTCCTGATACAGCCATCTGTGGCTGTATTTTCGCCTTCCTGGACCACATATGACACATAAGACACCACTGGTATATCAGATGTAATCCTGAAACCTATGCAATCAGATTTAGTGTGTGGCAAGTAATTTCTGGGCCAAATTTCAGACTTATAGACAAACATTTGGTACTGGTTTGGGCTGATTTACATCTATTTTTGCCTATTTTTACAACAATAAATGGGTGAAATATTTTATGTTCAGAGATGTAATGTTCCAAATGCGCCTAAAGTATCCACATTAATTATTAGAACATGCATAAAATTACATTTGGGCTTCATATTGGCAATATTATGATATTTTTGACATTAACCATCTGAGGAGGTCATGGGCCCCCCCACACCCCGAAAATTGAAATTCTAAAAGTGACCCTCGAGTGGGCCAGCCCAATACAAATTCATTCTCTGATATAAACTGGGTTTCCTGTGAAAATTTCAGCCTGATTGACCAACTTTAAGGGGTGTTTTGGGCTGATCTGGCATTTTACCTATCCCTCGCCAACTTCACTCCCTGAACCTGCACTTTGGGCTAGATATGCATTTCTCAAAGAACAAACTATTAAAATTCATTTCAGTGGCGACTCCTGTAGGAAACAATATGGTTTTCAGCCTTGAATCTACCTTAATTTGAAATATATCAGCATTTCCTGATACAGCCATCTGTGGCTGTATTTTCGCCTTCCTGGACCACATATGACACATAAGACACCACTGGTATATCAGATGTAATCCTGAAACCTATGCAATCAGATTTAGTGTGTGGCAAGTAATTTCTGGGCCAAATTTCAGACTTATAGACAAACATTTGGTACTGGTTTGGGCTGATTTACATCTATTTTTGCCTATTTTTACAACAATAAATGGGTGAAATATTTTATGTTCAGAGATGTAATGTTCCAAATGCGCCTAAAGTATCCACATTAATTATTAGAACATGCATAAAATTACATTTGGGCTTCATATTGGCAATATTATGATATTTTTGACATTAACCATCTGAGGAGGTCATGGGCCCCCCCACACCCCGAAAATTGAAATTCTAAAAGTGACCCTCGAGTGGGCCAGCCCAATACAAATTCATTCTCTGATATAAACTGGGTTTCCTGTGAAAATTTCAGCCTGATTGACCAACTTTAAGGGGTGTTTTGGGCTGATCTGGCATTTTACCTATCCCTCGCCAACTTCACTCCCTGAACCTGCACTTTGGGCTAGATATGCATTTCTCAAAGAACAAACTATTAAAATTCATTTCAGTGGCGACTCCTGTAGGAAACAATATGGTTTTCAGCCTTGAATCTACCTTAATTTGAAATATATCAGCATTTCCTGATACAGCCATCTGTGGCTGTATTTTCGCCTTCCTGGACCACATATGACACATAAGACACCACTGGTATATCAGATGTAATCCTGAAACCTATGCAATCAGATTTAGTGTGTGGCAAGTAATTTCTGGGCCAAATTTCAGACTTATAGACAAACATTTGGTACTGGTTTGGGCTGATTTACATCTATTTTTGCCTATTTTTACAACAATAAATGGGTGAAATATTTTATGTTCAGAGATGTAATGTTCCAAATGCGCCTAAAGTATCCACATTAATTATTAGAACATGCATAAAATTACATTTGGGCTTCATATTGGCAATATTATGATATTTTTGACATTAACCATCTGAGGAGGTCATGGGCCCCCCCACACCCCGAAAATTGAAATTCTAAAAGTGACCCTCGAGTGGGCCAGCCCAATACAAATTCATTCTCTGATATAAACTGGGTTTCCTGTGAAAATTTCAGCCTGATTGACCAACTTTAAGGGGTGTTTTGGGCTGATCTGGCATTTTACCTATCCCTCGCCAACTTCACTCCCTGAACCTGCACTTTGGGCTAGATATGCATTTCTCAAAGAACAAACTATTAAAATTCATTTCAGTGGCGACTCCTGTAGGAAACAATATGGTTTTCAGCCTTGAATCTACCTTAATTTGAAATATATCAGCATTTCCTGATACAGCCATCTGTGGCTGTATTTTCGCCTTCCTGGACCACATATGACACATAAGACACCACTGGTATATCAGATGTAATCCTGAAACCTATGCAATCAGATTTAGTGTGTGGCAAGTAATTTCTGGGCCAAATTTCAGACTTATAGACAAACATTTGGTACTGGTTTGGGCTGATTTACATCTATTTTTGCCTATTTTTACAACAATAAATGGGTGAAATATTTTATGTTCAGAGATGTAATGTTCCAAATGCGCCTAAAGTATCCACATTAATTATTAGAACATGCATAAAATTACATTTGGGCTTCATATTGGCAATATTATGATATTTTTGACATTAACCATCTGAGGAGGTCATGGGCCCCCCCACACCCCGAAAATTGAAATTCTAAAAGTGACCCTCGAGTGGGCCAGCCCAATACAAATTCATTCTCTGATATAAACTGGGTTTCCTGTGAAAATTTCAGCCTGATTGACCAACTTTAAGGGGTGTTTTGGGCTGATCTGGCATTTTACCTATCCCTCGCCAACTTCACTCCCTGAACCTGCACTTTGGGCTAGATATGCATTTCTCAAAGAACAAACTATTAAAATTCATTTCAGTGGCGACTCCTGTAGGAAACAATATGGTTTTCAGCCTTGAATCTACCTTAATTTGAAATATATCAGCATTTCCTGATACAGCCATCTGTGGCTGTATTTTCGCCTTCCTGGACCACATATGACACATAAGACACCACTGGTATATCAGATGTAATCCTGAAACCTATGCAATCAGATTTAGTGTGTGGCAAGTAATTTCTGGGCCAAATTTCAGACTTATAGACAAACATTTGGTACTGGTTTGGGCTGATTTACATCTATTTTTGCCTATTTTTACAACAATAAATGGGTGAAATATTTTATGTTCAGAGATGTAATGTTCCAAATGCGCCTAAAGTATCCACATTAATTATTAGAACATGCATAAAATTACATTTGGGCTTCATATTGGCAATATTATGATATTTTTGACATTAACCATCTGAGGAGGTCATGGGCCCCCCCACACCCCGAAAATTGAAATTCTAAAAGTGACCCTCGAGTGGGCCAGCCCAATACAAATTCATTCTCTGATATAAACTGGGTTTCCTGTGAAAATTTCAGCCTGATTGACCAACTTTAAGGGGTGTTTTGGGCTGATCTGGCATTTTACCTATCCCTCGCCAACTTCACTCCCTGAACCTGCACTTTGGGCTAGATATGCATTTCTCAAAGAACAAACTATTAAAATTCATTTCAGTGGCGACTCCTGTAGGAAACAATATGGTTTTCAGCCTTGAATCTACCTTAATTTGAAATATATCAGCATTTCCTGATACAGCCATCTGTGGCTGTATTTTCGCCTTCCTGGACCACATATGACACATAAGACACCACTGGTATATCAGATGTAATCCTGAAACCTATGCAATCAGATTTAGTGTGTGGCAAGTAATTTCTGGGCCAAATTTCAGACTTATAGACAAACATTTGGTACTGGTTTGGGCTGATTTACATCTATTTTTGCCTATTTTTACAACAATAAATGGGTGAAATATTTTATGTTCAGAGATGTAATGTTCCAAATGCGCCTAAAGTATCCACATTAATTATTAGAACATGCATAAAATTACATTTGGGCTTCATATTGGCAATATTATGATATTTTTGACATTAACCATCTGAGGAGGTCATGGGCCCCCCCACACCCCGAAAATTGAAATTCTAAAAGTGACCCTCGAGTGGGCCAGCCCAATACAAATTCATTCTCTGATATAAACTGGGTTTCCTGTGAAAATTTCAGCCTGATTGACCAACTTTAAGGGGTGTTTTGGGCTGATCTGGCATTTTACCTATCCCTCGCCAACTTCACTCCCTGAACCTGCACTTTGGGCTAGATATGCATTTCTCAAAGAACAAACTATTAAAATTCATTTCAGTGGCGACTCCTGTAGGAAACAATATGGTTTTCAGCCTTGAATCTACCTTAATTTGAAATATATCAGCATTTCCTGATACAGCCATCTGTGGCTGTATTTTCGCCTTCCTGGACCACATATGACACACAAGACACCACTGGTATATCAGATGTAATCCTGAAACCTATGCAATCAGATTTAGTGTGTGGCAAGTAATTTCTGGGCCAAATTTCAGACTTATAGACAAACATTTGGTACTGGTTTGGGCTGATTTACATCTATTTTTGCCTATTTTTACAACAATAAATGGGTGAAATATTTTATGTTCAGAGATGTAATGTTCCAAATGCGCCTAAAGTATCCACATTAATTATTAGAACATGCATAAAATTACATTTGGGCTTCATATTGGCAATATTATGATATTTTTGACATTAACCATCTGAGGAGGTCATGGGCCCCCCCACACCCCGAAAATTGAAATTCTAAAAGTGACCCTCGAGTGGGCCAGCCCAATACAAATTCATTCTCTGATATAAACTGGGTTTCCTGTGAAAATTTCAGCCTGATTGACCAACTTTAAGGGGTGTTTTGGGCTGATCTGGCATTTTACCTATCCCTCGCCAACTTCACTCCCTGAACCTGCACTTTGGGCTAGATATGCATTTCTCAAAGAACAAACTATTAAAATTCATTTCAGTGGCGACTCCTGTAGGAAACAATATGGTTTTCAGCCTTGAATCTACCTTAATTTGAAATATATCAGCATTTCCTGATACAGCCATCTGTGGCTGTATTTTCGCCTTCCTGGACCACATATGACACATAAGACACCACTGGTATATCAGATGTAATCCTGAAACCTATGCAATCAGATTTAGTGTGTGGCAAGTAATTTCTGGGCCAAATTTCAGACTTATAGACAAACATTTGGTACTGGTTTGGGCTGATTTACATCTATTTTTGCCTATTTTTACAACAATAAATGGGTGAAATATTTTATGTTCAGAGATGTAATGTTCCAAATGCGCCTAAAGTATCCACATTAATTATTAGAACATGCATAAAATTACATTTGGGCTTCATATTGGCAATATTATGATATTTTTGACATTAACCATCTGAGGAGGTCATGGGCCCCCCCACACCCCGAAAATTGAAATTCTAAAAGTGACCCTCGAGTGGGCCAGCCCAATACAAATTCATTCTCTGATATAAACTGGGTTTCCTGTGAAAATTTCAGCCTGATTGACCAACTTTAAGGGGTGTTTTGGGCTGATCTGGCATTTTACCTATCCCTCGCCAACTTCACTCCCTGAACCTGCACTTTGGGCTAGATATGCATTTCTCAAAGAACAAACTATTAAAATTCATTTCAGTGGCGACTCCTGTAGGAAACAATATGGTTTTCAGCCTTGAATCTACCTTAATTTGAAATATATCAGCATTTCCTGATACAGCCATCTGTGGCTGTATTTTCGCCTTCCTGGACCACATATGACACATAAGACACCACTGGTATATCAGATGTAATCCTGAAACCTATGCAATCAGATTTAGTGTGTGGCAAGTAATTTCTGGGCCAAATTTCAGACTTATAGACAAACATTTGGTACTGGTTTGGGCTGATTTACATCTATTTTTGCCTATTTTTACAACAATAAATGGGTGAAATATTTTATGTTCAGAGATGTAATGTTCCAAATGCGCCTAAAGTATCCACATTAATTATTAGAACATGCATAAAATTACATTTGGGCTTCATATTGGCAATATTATGATATTTTTGACATTAACCATCTGAGGAGGTCATGGGCCCCCCCACACCCCGAAAATTGAAATTCTAAAAGTGACCCTCGAGTGGGCCAGCCCAATACAAATTCATTCTCTGATATAAACTGGGTTTCCTGTGAAAATTTCAGCCTGATTGACCAACTTTAAGGGGTGTTTTGGGCTGATCTGGCATTTTACCTATCCCTCGCCAACTTCACTCCCTGAACCTGCACTTTGGGCTAGATATGCATTTCTCAAAGAACAAACTATTAAAATTCATTTCAGTGGCGACTCCTGTAGGAAACAATATGGTTTTCAGCCTTGAATCTACCTTAATTTGAAATATATCAGCATTTCCTGATACAGCCATCTGTGGCTGTATTTTCGCCTTCCTGGACCACATATGACACATAAGACACCACTGGTATATCAGATGTAATCCTGAAACCTATGCAATCAGATTTAGTGTGTGGCAAGTAATTTCTGGGCCAAATTTCAGACTTATAGACAAACATTTGGTACTGGTTTGGGCTGATTTACATCTATTTTTGCCTATTTTTACAACAATAAATGGGTGAAATATTTTATGTTCAGAGATGTAATGTTCCAAATGCGCCTAAAGTATCCACATTAATTATTAGAACATGCATAAAATTACATTTGGGCTTCATATTGGCAATATTATGATATTTTTGACATTAACCATCTGAGGAGGTCATGGGCCCCCCCCACACCCCGAAAATTGAAATTCTAAAAGTGACCCTCGAGTGGGCCAGCCCAATACAAATTCATTCTCTGATATAAACTGGGTTTCCTGTGAAAATTTCAGCCTGATTGACCAACTTTAAGGGGTGTTTTGGGCTGATCTGGCATTTTACCTATCCCTCGCCAACTTCACTCCCTGAACCTGCACTTTGGGCTAGATATGCATTTCTCAAAGAACAAACTATTAAAATTCATTTCAGTGGCGACTCCTGTAGGAAACAATATGGTTTTCAGCCTTGAATCTACCTTAATTTGAAATATATCAGCATTTCCTGATACAGCCATCTGTGGCTGTATTTTCGCCTTCCTGGACCACATATGACACATAAGACACCACTGGTATATCAGATGTAATCCTGAAACCTATGCAATCAGATTTAGTGTGTGGCAAGTAATTTCTGGGCCAAATTTCAGACTTATAGACAAACATTTGGTACTGGTTTGGGCTGATTTACATCTATTTTTGCCTATTTTTACAACAATAAATGGGTGAAATATTTTATGTTCAGAGATGTAATGTTCCAAATGCGCCTAAAGTATCCACATTAATTATTAGAACATGCATAAAATTACATTTGGGCTTCATATTGGCAATATTATGATATTTTTGACATTAACCATCTGAGGAGGTCATGGGCCCCCCCACACCCCGAAAATTGAAATTCTAAAAGTGACCCTCGAGTGGGCCAGCCCAATACAAATTCATTCTCTGATATAAACTGGGTTTCCTGTGAAAATTTCAGCCTGATTGACCAACTTTAAGGGGTGTTTTGGGCTGATCTGGCATTTTACCTATCCCTCGCCAACTTCACTCCCTGAACCTGCACTTTGGGCTAGATATGCATTTCTCAAAGAACAAACTATTAAAATTCATTTCAGTGGCGACTCCTGTAGGAAACAATATGGTTTTCAGCCTTGAATCTACCTTAATTTGAAATATATCAGCATTTCCTGATACAGCCATCTGTGGCTGTATTTTCGCCTTCCTGGACCACATATGACACATAAGACACCACTGGTATATCAGATGTAATCCTGAAACCTATGCAATCAGATTTAGTGTGTGGCAAGTAATTTCTGGGCCAAATTTCAGACTTATAGACAAACATTTGGTACTGGTTTGGGCTGATTTACATCTATTTTTGCCTATTTTTACAACAATAAATGGGTGAAATATTTTATGTTCAGAGATGTAATGTTCCAAATGCGCCTAAAGTATCCACATTAATTATTAGAACATGCATAAAATTACATTTGGGCTTCATATTGGCAATATTATGATATTTTTGACATTAACCATCTGAGGAGGTCATGGGCCCCCCCACACCCCGAAAATTGAAATTCTAAAAGTGACCCTCGAGTGGGCCAGCCCAATACAAATTCATTCTCTGATATAAACTGGGTTTCCTGTGAAAATTTCAGCCTGATTGACCAACTTTAAGGGGTGTTTTGGGCTGATCTGGCATTTTACCTATCCCTCGCCAACTTCACTCCCTGAACCTGCACTTTGGGCTAGATATGCATTTCTCAAAGAACAAACTATTAAAATTCATTTCAGTGGCGACTCCTGTAGGAAACAATATGGTTTTCAGCCTTGAATCTACCTTAATTTGAAATATATCAGCATTTCCTGATACAGCCATCTGTGGCTGTATTTTCGCCTTCCTGGACCACATATGACACATAAGACACCACTGGTATATCAGATGTAATCCTGAAACCTATGCAATCAGATTTAGTGTGTGGCAAGTAATTTCTGGGCCAAATTTCAGACTTATAGACAAACATTTGGTACTGGTTTGGGCTGATTTACATCTATTTTTGCCTATTTTTACAACAATAAATGGGTGAAATATTTTATGTTCAGAGATGTAATGTTCCAAATGCGCCTAAAGTATCCACATTTATTATTAGAACATGCATAAAATTACATTTGGGCTTCATATTGGCAATATTATGATATTTTTGACATTAACCATCTGAGGAGGTCATGGGCCCCCCCACACCCCGAAAATTGAAATTCTAAAAGTGACCCTCGAGTGGGCCAGCCCAATACAAATTCATTCTCTGATATAAACTGGGTTTCCTGTGAAAATTTCAGCCTGATTGACCAACTTTAAGGGGTGTTTTGGGCTGATCTGGCATTTTACCTATCCCTCGCCAACTTCACTCCCTGAACCTGCACTTTGGGCTAGATATGCATTTCTCAAAGAACAAACTATTAAAATTCATTTCAGTGGCGACTCCTGTAGGAAACAATATGGTTTTCAGCCTTGAATCTACCTTAATTTGAAATATATCAGCATTTCCTGATACAGCCATCTGTGGCTGTATTTTCGCCTTCCTGGACCACATATGACACATAAGACACCACTGGTATATCAGATGTAATCCTGAAACCTATGCAATCAGATTTAGTGTGTGGCAAGTAATTTCTGGGCCAAATTTCAGACTTATAGACAAACATTTGGTACTGGTTTGGGCTGATTTACATCTATTTTTGCCTATTTTTACAACAATAAATGGGTGAAATATTTTATGTTCAGAGATGTAATGTTCCAAATGCGCCTAAAGTATCCACATTAATTATTAGAACATGCATAAAATTACATTTGGGCTTCATATTGGCAATATTATGATATTTTTGACATTAACCATCTGAGGAGGTCATGGGCCCCCCCACACCCCGAAAATTGAAATTCTAAAAGTGACCCTCGAGTGGGCCAGCCCAATACAAATTCATTCTCTGATATAAACTGGGTTTCCTGTGAAAATTTCAGCCTGATTGACCAACTTTAAGGGGTGTTTTGGGCTGATCTGGCATTTTACCTATCCCTCGCCAACTTCACTCCCTGAACCTGCACTTTGGGCTAGATATGCATTTCTCAAAGAACAAACTATTAAAATTCATTTCAGTGGCGACTCCTGTAGGAAACAATATGGTTTTCAGCCTTGAATCTACCTTAATTTGAAATATATCAGCATTTCCTGATACAGCCATCTGTGGCTGTATTTTCGCCTTCCTGGACCACATATGACACATAAGACACCACTGGTATATCAGATGTAATCCTGAAACCTATGCAATCAGATTTAGTGTGTGGCAAGTAATTTCTGGGCCAAATTTCAGACTTATAGACAAACATTTGGTACTGGTTTGGGCTGATTTACATCTATTTTTGCCTATTTTTACAACAATAAATGGGTGAAATATTTTATGTTCAGAGATGTAATGTTCCAAATGCGCCTAAAGTATCCACATTAATTATTAGAACATGCATAAAATTACATTTGGGCTTCATATTGGCAATATTATGATATTTTTGACATTAACCATCTGAGGAGGTCATGGGCCCCCCCACACCCCGAAAATTGAAATTCTAAAAGTGACCCTCGAGTGGGCCAGCCCAATACAAATTCATTCTCTGATATAAACTGGGTTTCCTGTGAAAATTTCAGCCTGATTGACCAACTTTAAGGGGTGTTTTGGGCTGATCTGGCATTTTACCTATCCCTCGCCAACTTCACTCCCTGAACCTGCACTTTGGGCTAGATATGCATTTCTCAAAGAACAAACTATTAAAATTCATTTCAGTGGCGACTCCTGTAGGAAACAATATGGTTTTCAGCCTTGAATCTACCTTAATTTGAAATATATCAGCATTTCCTGATACAGCCATCTGTGGCTGTATTTTCGCCTTCCTGGACCACATATGACACATAAGACACCACTGGTATATCAGATGTAATCCTGAAACCTATGCAATCAGATTTAGTGTGTGGCAAGTAATTTCTGGGCCAAATTTCAGACTTATAGACAAACATTTGGTACTGGTTTGGGCTGATTTACATCTATTTTTGCCTATTTTTACAACAATAAATGGGTGAAATATTTTATGTTCAGAGATGTAATGTTCCAAATGCGCCTAAAGTATCCACATTAATTATTAGAACATGCATAAAATTACATTTGGGCTTCATATTGGCAATATTATGATATTTTTGACATTAACCATCTGAGGAGGTCATGGGCCCCCCCACACCCCGAAAATTGAAATTCTAAAAGTGACCCTCGAGTGGGCCAGCCCAATACAAATTCATTCTCTGATATAAACTGGGTTTCCTGTGAAAATTTCAGCCTGATTGACCAACTTTAAGGGGTGTTTTGGGCTGATCTGGCATTTTACCTATCCCTCGCCAACTTCACTCCCTGAACCTGCACTTTGGGCTAGATATGCATTTCTCAAAGAACAAACTATTAAAATTCATTTCAGTGGCGACTCCTGTAGGAAACAATATGGTTTTCAGCCTTGAATCTACCTTAATTTGAAATATATCAGCATTTCCTGATACAGCCATCTGTGGCTGTATTTTCGCCTTCCTGGACCACATATGACACATAAGACACCACTGGTATATCAGATGTAATCCTGAAACCTATGCAATCAGATTTAGTGTGTGGCAAGTAATTTCTGGGCCAAATTTCAGACTTATAGACAAACATTTGGTACTGGTTTGGGCTGATTTACATCTATTTTTGCCTATTTTTACAACAATAAATGGGTGAAATATTTTATGTTCAGAGATGTAATGTTCCAAATGCACCTAAAGTATCCACATTAATTATTAGAACATGCATAAAATTACATTTGGGCTTCATATTGGCAATATTATGATATTTTTGACATTAACCATCTGAGGAGGTCATGGGCCCCCCCCACACCCCGAAAATTGAAATTCTAAAAGTGACCCTCGAGTGGGCCAGCCCAATACAAATTCATTCTCTGATATAAACTGGGTTTCCTGTGAAAATTTCAGCCTGATTGACCAACTTTAAGGGGTGTTTTGGGCTGATCTGGCATTTTACCTATCCCTCGCCAACTTCACTCCCTGAACCTGCACTTTGGGCTAGATATGCATTTCTCAAAGAACAAACTATTAAAATTCATTTCAGTGGCGACTCCTGTAGGAAACAATATGGTTTTCAGCCTTGAATCTACCTTAATTTGAAATATATCAGCATTTCCTGATACAGCCATCTGTGGCTGTATTTTCGCCTTCCTGGACCACATATGACACATAAGACACCACTGGTATATCAGATGTAATCCTGAAACCTATGCAATCAGATTTAGTGTGTGGCAAGTAATTTCTGGGCCAAATTTCAGACTTATAGACAAACATTTGGTACTGGTTTGGGCTGATTTACATCTATTTTTGCCTATTTTTACAACAATAAATGGGTGAAATATTTTATGTTCAGAGATGTAATGTTCCAAATGCGCCTAAAGTATCCACATTAATTATTAGAACATGCATAAAATTACATTTGGGCTTCATATTGGCAATATTATGATATTTTTGACATTAACCATCTGAGGAGGTCATGGGCCCCCCCACACCCCGAAAATTGAAATTCTAAAAGTGACCCTCGAGTGGGCCAGCCCAATACAAATTCATTCTCTGATATAAACTGGGTTTCCTGTGAAAATTTCAGCCTGATTGACCAACTTTAAGGGGTGTTTTGGGCTGATCTGGCATTTTACCTATCCCTCGCCAACTTCACTCCCTGAACCTGCACTTTGGGCTAGATATGCATTTCTCAAAGAACAAACTATTAAAATTCATTTCAGTGGCGACTCCTGTAGGAAACAATATGGTTTTCAGCCTTGAATCTACCTTAATTTGAAATATATCAGCATTTCCTGATACAGCCATCTGTGGCTGTATTTTCGCCTTCCTGGACCACATATGACACATAAGACACCACTGGTATATCAGATGTAATCCTGAAACCTATGCAATCAGATTTAGTGTGTGGCAAGTAATTTCTGGGCCAAATTTCAGACTTATAGACAAACATTTGGTACTGGTTTGGGCTGATTTACATCTATTTTTGCCTATTTTTACAACAATAAATGGGTGAAATATTTTATGTTCAGAGATGTAATGTTCCAAATGCGCCTAAAGTATCCACATTAATTATTAGAACATGCATAAAATTACATTTGGGCTTCATATTGGCAATATTATGATATTTTTGACATTAACCATCTGAGGAGGTCATGGGCCCCCCCACACCCCGAAAATTGAAATTCTAAAAGTGACCCTCGAGTGGGCCAGCCCAATACAAATTCATTCTCTGATATAAACTGGGTTTCCTGTGAAAATTTCAGCCTGATTGACCAACTTTAAGGGGTGTTTTGGGCTGATCTGGCATTTTACCTATCCCTCGCCAACTTCACTCCCTGAACCTGCACTTTGGGCTAGATATGCATTTCTCAAAGAACAAACTATTAAAATTCATTTCAGTGGCGACTCCTGTAGGAAACAATATGGTTTTCAGCCTTGAATCTACCTTAATTTGAAATATATCAGCATTTCCTGATACAGCCATCTGTGGCTGTATTTTCGCCTTCCTGGACCACATATGACACATAAGACACCACTGGTATATCAGATGTAATCCTGAAACCTATGCAATCAGATTTAGTGTGTGGCAAGTAATTTCTGGGCCAAATTTCAGACTTATAGACAAACATTTGGTACTGGTTTGGGCTGATTTACATCTATTTTTGCCTATTTTTACAACAATAAATGGGTGAAATATTTTATGTTCAGAGATGTAATGTTCCAAATGCGCCTAAAGTATCCACATTAATTATTAGAACATGCATAAAATTACATTTGGGCTTCATATTGGCAATATTATGATATTTTTGACATTAACCATCTGAGGAGGTCATGGGCCCCCCCACACCCCGAAAATTGAAATTCTAAAAGTGACCCTCGAGTGGGCCAGCCCAATACAAATTCATTCTCTGATATAAACTGGGTTTCCTGTGAAAATTTCAGCCTGATTGACCAACTTTAAGGGGTGTTTTGGGCTGATCTGGCATTTTACCTATCCCTCGCCAACTTCACTCCCTGAACCTGCACTTTGGGCTAGATATGCATTTCTCAAAGAACAAACTATTAAAATTCATTTCAGTGGCGACTCCTGTAGGAAACAATATGGTTTTCAGCCTTGAATCTACCTTAATTTGAAATATATCAGCATTTCCTGATACAGCCATCTGTGGCTGTATTTTCGCCTTCCTGGACCACATATGACACATAAGACACCACTGGTATATCAGATGTAATCCTGAAACCTATGCAATCAGATTTAGTGTGTGGCAAGTAATTTCTGGGCCAAATTTCAGACTTATAGACAAACATTTGGTACTGGTTTGGGCTGATTTACATCTATTTTTGCCTATTTTTACAACAATAAATGGGTGAAATATTTTATGTTCAGAGATGTAATGTTCCAAATGCGCCTAAAGTATCCACATTAATTATTAGAACATGCATAAAATTACATTTGGGCTTCATATTGGCAATATTATGATATTTTTGACATTAACCATCTGAGGAGGTCATGGGCCCCCCCACACCCCGAAAATTGAAATTCTAAAAGTGACCCTCGAGTGGGCCAGCCCAATACAAATTCATTCTCTGATATAAACTGGGTTTCCTGTGAAAATTTCAGCCTGATTGACCAACTTTAAGGGGTGTTTTGGGCTGATCTGGCATTTTACCTATCCCTCGCCAACTTCACTCCCTGAACCTGCACTTTGGGCTAGATATGCATTTCTCAAAGAACAAACTATTAAAATTCATTTCAGTGGCGACTCCTGTAGGAAACAATATGGTTTTCAGCCTTGAATCTACCTTAATTTGAAATATATCAGCATTTCCTGATACAGCCATCTGTGGCTGTATTTTCGCCTTCCTGGACCACATATGACACATAAGACACCACTGGTATATCAGATGTAATCCTGAAACCTATGCAATCAGATTTAGTGTGTGGCAAGTAATTTCTGGGCCAAATTTCAGACTTATAGACAAACATTTGGTACTGGTTTGGGCTGATTTACATCTATTTTTGCCTATTTTTACAACAATAAATGGGTGAAATATTTTATGTTCAGAGATGTAATGTTCCAAATGCACCTAAAGTATCCACATTAATTATTAGAACATGCATAAAATTACATTTGGGCTTCATATTGGCAATATTATGATATTTTTGACATTAACCATCTGAGGAGGTCATGGGCCCCCCCACACCCCGAAAATTGAAATTCTAAAAGTGACCCTCGAGTGGGCCAGCCCAATACAAATTCATTCTCTGATATAAACTGGGTTTCCTGTGAAAATTTCAGCCTGATTGACCAACTTTAAGGGGTGTTTTGGGCTGATCTGGCATTTTACCTATCCCTCGCCAACTTCACTCCCTGAACCTGCACTTTGGGCTAGATATGCATTTCTCAAAGAACAAACTATTAAAATTCATTTCAGTGGCGACTCCTGTAGGAAACAATATGGTTTTCAGCCTTGAATCTACCTTAATTTGAAATATATCAGCATTTCCTGATACAGCCATCTGTGGCTGTATTTTCGCCTTCCTGGACCACATATGACACATAAGACACCACTGGTATATCAGATGTAATCCTGAAACCTATGCAATCAGATTTAGTGTGTGGCAAGTAATTTCTGGGCCAAATTTCAGACTTATAGACAAACATTTGGTACTGGTTTGGGCTGATTTACATCTATTTTTGCCTATTTTTACAACAATAAATGGGTGAAATATTTTATGTTCAGAGATGTAATGTTCCAAATGCGCCTAAAGTATCCACATTAATTATTAGAACATGCATAAAATTACATTTGGGCTTCATATTGGCAATATTATGATATTTTTGACATTAACCATCTGAGGAGGTCATGGGCCCCCCCACACCCCGAAAATTGAAATTCTAAAAGTGACCCTCGAGTGGGCCAGCCCAATACAAATTCATTCTCTGATATAAACTGGGTTTCCTGTGAAAATTTCAGCCTGATTGACCAACTTTAAGGGGTGTTTTGGGCTGATCTGGCATTTTACCTATCCCTCGCCAACTTCACTCCCTGAACCTGCACTTTGGGCTAGATATGCATTTCTCAAAGAACAAACTATTAAAATTCATTTCAGTGGCGACTCCTGTAGGAAACAATATGGTTTTCAGCCTTGAATCTACCTTAATTTGAAATATATCAGCATTTCCTGATACAGCCATCTGTGGCTGTATTTTCGCCTTCCTGGACCACATATGACACATAAGACACCACTGGTATATCAGATGTAATCCTGAAACCTATGCAATCAGATTTAGTGTGTGGCAAGTAATTTCTGGGCCAAATTTCAGACTTATAGACAAACATTTGGTACTGGTTTGGGCTGATTTACATCTATTTTTGCCTATTTTTACAACAATAAATGGGTGAAATATTTTATGTTCAGAGATGTAATGTTCCAAATGCGCCTAAAGTATCCACATTAATTATTAGAACATGCATAAAATTACATTTGGGCTTCATATTGGCAATATTATGATATTTTTGACATTAACCATCTGAGGAGGTCATGGGCCCCCCCACACCCCGAAAATTGAAATTCTAAAAGTGACCCTCGAGTGGGCCAGCCCAATACAAATTCATTCTCTGATATAAACTGGGTTTCCTGTGAAAATTTCAGCCTGATTGACCAACTTTAAGGGGTGTTTTGGGCTGATCTGGCATTTTACCTATCCCTCGCCAACTTCACTCCCTGAACCTGCACTTTGGGCTAGATATGCATTTCTCAAAGAACAAACTATTAAAATTCATTTCAGTGGCGACTCCTGTAGGAAACAATATGGTTTTCAGCCTTGAATCTACCTTAATTTGAAATATATCAGCATTTCCTGATACAGCCATCTGTGGCTGTATTTTCGCCTTCCTGGACCACATATGACACATAAGACACCACTGGTATATCAGATGTAATCCTGAAACCTATGCAATCAGATTTAGTGTGTGGCAAGTAATTTCTGGGCCAAATTTCAGACTTATAGACAAACATTTGGTACTGGTTTGGGCTGATTTACATCTATTTTTGCCTATTTTTACAACAATAAATGGGTGAAATATTTTATGTTCAGAGATGTAATGTTCCAAATGCGCCTAAAGTATCCACATTAATTATTAGAACATGCATAAAATTACATTTGGGCTTCATATTGGCAATATTATGATATTTTTGACATTAACCATCTGAGGAGGTCATGGGCCCCCCCACACCCCGAAAATTGAAATTCTAAAAGTGACCCTCGAGTGGGCCAGCCCAATACAAATTCATTCTCTGATATAAACTGGGTTTCCTGTGAAAATTTCAGCCTGATTGACCAACTTTAAGGGGTGTTTTGGGCTGATCTGGCATTTTACCTATCCCTCGCCAACTTCACTCCCTGAACCTGCACTTTGGGCTAGATATGCATTTCTCAAAGAACAAACTATTAAAATTCATTTCAGTGGCGACTCCTGTAGGAAACAATATGGTTTTCAGCCTTGAATCTACCTTAATTTGAAATATATCAGCATTTCCTGATACAGCCATCTGTGGCTGTATTTTCGCCTTCCTGGACCACATATGACACATAAGACACCACTGGTATATCAGATGTAATCCTGAAACCTATGCAATCAGATTTAGTGTGTGGCAAGTAATTTCTGGGCCAAATTTCAGACTTATAGACAAACATTTGGTACTGGTTTGGGCTGATTTACATCTATTTTTGCCTATTTTTACAACAATAAATGGGTGAAATATTTTATGTTCAGAGATGTAATGTTCCAAATGCGCCTAAAGTATCCACATTAATTATTAGAACATGCATAAAATTACATTTGGGCTTCATATTGGCAATATTATGATATTTTTGACATTAACCATCTGAGGAGGTCATGGGCCCCCCCACACCCCGAAAATTGAAATTCTAAAAGTGACCCTCGAGTGGGCCAGCCCAATACAAATTCATTCTCTGATATAAACTGGGTTTCCTGTGAAAATTTCAGCCTGATTGACCAACTTTAAGGGGTGTTTTGGGCTGATCTGGCATTTTACCTATCCCTCGCCAACTTCACTCCCTGAACCTGCACTTTGGGCTAGATATGCATTTCTCAAAGAACAAACTATTAAAATTCATTTCAGTGGCGACTCCTGTAGGAAACAATATGGTTTTCAGCCTTGAATCTACCTTAATTTGAAATATATCAGCATTTCCTGATACAGCCATCTGTGGCTGTATTTTCGCCTTCCTGGACCACATATGACACATAAGACACCACTGGTATATCAGATGTAATCCTGAAACCTATGCAATCAGATTTAGTGTGTGGCAAGTAATTTCTGGGCCAAATTTCAGACTTATAGACAAACATTTGGTACTGGTTTGGGCTGATTTACATCTATTTTTGCCTATTTTTACAACAATAAATGGGTGAAATATTTTATGTTCAGAGATGTAATGTTCCAAATGCGCCTAAAGTATCCACATTAATTATTAGAACATGCATAAAATTACATTTGGGCTTCATATTGGCAATATTATGATATTTTTGACATTAACCATCTGAGGAGGTCATGGGCCCCCCCACACCCCGAAAATTGAAATTCTAAAAGTGACCCTCGAGTGGGCCAGCCCAATACAAATTCATTCTCTGATATAAACTGGGTTTCCTGTGAAAATTTCAGCCTGATTGACCAACTTTAAGGGGTGTTTTGGGCTGATCTGGCATTTTACCTATCCCTCGCCAACTTCACTCCCTGAACCTGCACTTTGGGCTAGATATGCATTTCTCAAAGAACAAACTATTAAAATTCATTTCAGTGGCGACTCCTGTAGGAAACAATATGGTTTTCAGCCTTGAATCTACCTTAATTTGAAATATATCAGCATTTCCTGATACAGCCATCTGTGGCTGTATTTTCGCCTTCCTGGACCACATATGACACATAAGACACCACTGGTATATCAGATGTAATCCTGAAACCTATGCAATCAGATTTAGTGTGTGGCAAGTAATTTCTGGGCCAAATTTCAGACTTATAGACAAACATTTGGTACTGGTTTGGGCTGATTTACATCTATTTTTGCCTATTTTTACAACAATAAATGGGTGAAATATTTTATGTTCAGAGATGTAATGTTCCAAATGCGCCTAAAGTATCCACATTAATTATTAGAACATGCATAAAATTACATTTGGGCTTCATATTGGCAATATTATGATATTTTTGACATTAACCATCTGAGGAGGTCATGGGCCCCCCCACACCCCGAAAATTGAAATTCTAAAAGTGACCCTCGAGTGGGCCAGCCCAATACAAATTCATTCTCTGATATAAACTGGGTTTCCTGTGAAAATTTCAGCCTGATTGACCAACTTTAAGGGGTGTTTTGGGCTGATCTGGCATTTTACCTATCCCTCGCCAACTTCACTCCCTGAACCTGCACTTTGGGCTAGATATGCATTTCTCAAAGAACAAACTATTAAAATTCATTTCAGTGGCGACTCCTGTAGGAAACAATATGGTTTTCAGCCTTGAATCTACCTTAATTTGAAATATATCAGCATTTCCTGATACAGCCATCTGTGGCTGTATTTTCGCCTTCCTGGACCACATATGACACATAAGACACCACTGGTATATCAGATGTAATCCTGAAACCTATGCAATCAGATTTAGTGTGTGGCAAGTAATTTCTGGGCCAAATTTCAGACTTATAGACAAACATTTGGTACTGGTTTGGGCTGATTTACATCTATTTTTGCCTATTTTTACAACAATAAATGGGTGAAATATTTTATGTTCAGAGATGTAATGTTCCAAATGCGCCTAAAGTATCCACATTAATTATTAGAACATGCATAAAATTACATTTGGGCTTCATATTGGCAATATTATGATATTTTTGACATTAACCATCTGAGGAGGTCATGGGCCCCCCCACACCCCGAAAATTGAAATTCTAAAAGTGACCCTCGAGTGGGCCAGCCCAATACAAATTCATTCTCTGATATAAACTGGGTTTCCTGTGAAAATTTCAGCCTGATTGACCAACTTTAAGGGGTGTTTTGGGCTGATCTGGCATTTTACCTATCCCTCGCCAACTTCACTCCCTGAACCTGCACTTTGGGCTAGATATGCATTTCTCAAAGAACAAACTATTAAAATTCATTTCAGTGGCGACTCCTGTAGGAAACAATATGGTTTTCAGCCTTGAATCTACCTTAATTTGAAATATATCAGCATTTCCTGATACAGCCATCTGTGGCTGTATTTTCGCCTTCCTGGACCACATATGACACATAAGACACCACTGGTATATCAGATGTAATCCTGAAACCTATGCAATCAGATTTAGTGTGTGGCAAGTAATTTCTGGGCCAAATTTCAGACTTATAGACAAACATTTGGTACTGGTTTGGGCTGATTTACATCTATTTTTGCCTATTTTTACAACAATAAATGGGTGAAATATTTTATGTTCAGAGATGTAATGTTCCAAATGCGCCTAAAGTATCCACATTAATTATTAGAACATGCATAAAATTACATTTGGGCTTCATATTGGCAATATTATGATATTTTTGACATTAACCATCTGAGGAGGTCATGGGCCCCCCCACACCCCGAAAATTGAAATTCTAAAAGTGACCCTCGAGTGGGCCAGCCCAATACAAATTCATTCTCTGATATAAACTGGGTTTCCTGTGAAAATTTCAGCCTGATTGACCAACTTTAAGGGGTGTTTTGGGCTGATCTGGCATTTTACCTATCCCTCGCCAACTTCACTCCCTGAACCTGCACTTTGGGCTAGATATGCATTTCTCAAAGAACAAACTATTAAAATTCATTTCAGTGGCGACTCCTGTAGGAAACAATATGGTTTTCAGCCTTGAATCTACCTTAATTTGAAATATATCAGCATTTCCTGATACAGCCATCTGTGGCTGTATTTTCGCCTTCCTGGACCACATATGACACATAAGACACCACTGGTATATCAGATGTAATCCTGAAACCTATGCAATCAGATTTAGTGTGTGGCAAGTAATTTCTGGGCCAAATTTCAGACTTATAGACAAACATTTGGTACTGGTTTGGGCTGATTTACATCTATTTTTGCCTATTTTTACAACAATAAATGGGTGAAATATTTTATGTTCAGAGATGTAATGTTCCAAATGCGCCTAAAGTATCCACATTAATTATTAGAACATGCATAAAATTACATTTGGGCTTCATATTGGCAATATTATGATATTTTTGACATTAACCATCTGAGGAGGTCATGGGCCCCCCCACACCCCGAAAATTGAAATTCTAAAAGTGACCCTCGAGTGGGCCAGCCCAATACAAATTCATTCTCTGATATAAACTGGGTTTCCTGTGAAAATTTCAGCCTGATTGACCAACTTTAAGGGGTGTTTTGGGCTGATCTGGCATTTTACCTATCCCTCGCCAACTTCACTCCCTGAACCTGCACTTTGGGCTAGATATGCATTTCTCAAAGAACAAACTATTAAAATTCATTTCAGTGGCGACTCCTGTAGGAAACAATATGGTTTTCAGCCTTGAATCTACCTTAATTTGAAATATATCAGCATTTCCTGATACAGCCATCTGTGGCTGTATTTTCGCCTTCCTGGACCACATATGACACATAAGACACCACTGGTATATCAGATGTAATCCTGAAACCTATGCAATCAGATTTAGTGTGTGGCAAGTAATTTCTGGGCCAAATTTCAGACTTATAGACAAACATTTGGTACTGGTTTGGGCTGATTTACATCTATTTTTGCCTATTTTTACAACAATAAATGGGTGAAATATTTTATGTTCAGAGATGTAATGTTCCAAATGCGCCTAAAGTATCCACATTAATTATTAGAACATGCATAAAATTACATTTGGGCTTCATATTGGCAATATTATGATATTTTTGACATTAACCATCTGAGGAGGTCATGGGCCCCCCCACACCCCGAAAATTGAAATTCTAAAAGTGACCCTCGAGTGGGCCAGCCCAATACAAATTCATTCTCTGATATAAACTGGGTTTCCTGTGAAAATTTCAGCCTGATTGACCAACTTTAAGGGGTGTTTTGGGCTGATCTGGCATTTTACCTATCCCTCGCCAACTTCACTCCCTGAACCTGCACTTTGGGCTAGATATGCATTTCTCAAAGAACAAACTATTAAAATTCATTTCAGTGGCGACTCCTGTAGGAAACAATATGGTTTTCAGCCTTGAATCTACCTTAATTTGAAATATATCAGCATTTCCTGATACAGCCATCTGTGGCTGTATTTTCGCCTTCCTGGACCACATATGACACATAAGACACCACTGGTATATCAGATGTAATCCTGAAACCTATGCAATCAGATTTAGTGTGTGGCAAGTAATTTCTGGGCCAAATTTCAGACTTATAGACAAACATTTGGTACTGGTTTGGGCTGATTTACATCTATTTTTGCCTATTTTTACAACAATAAATGGGTGAAATATTTTATGTTCAGAGATGTAATGTTCCAAATGCGCCTAAAGTATCCACATTAATTATTAGAACATGCATAAAATTACATTTGGGCTTCATATTGGCAATATTATGATATTTTTGACATTAACCATCTGAGGAGGTCATGGGCCCCCCCACACCCCGAAAATTGAAATTCTAAAAGTGACCCTCGAGTGGGCCAGCCCAATACAAATTCATTCTCTGATATAAACTGGGTTTCCTGTGAAAATTTCAGCCTGATTGACCAACTTTAAGGGGTGTTTTGGGCTGATCTGGCATTTTACCTATCCCTCGCCAACTTCACTCCCTGAACCTGCACTTTGGGCTAGATATGCATTTCTCAAAGAACAAACTATTAAAATTCATTTCAGTGGCGACTCCTGTAGGAAACAATATGGTTTTCAGCCTTGAATCTACCTTAATTTGAAATATATCAGCATTTCCTGATACAGCCATCTGTGGCTGTATTTTCGCCTTCCTGGACCACATATGACACATAAGACACCACTGGTATATCAGATGTAATCCTGAAACCTATGCAATCAGATTTAGTGTGTGGCAAGTAATTTCTGGGCCAAATTTCAGACTTATAGACAAACATTTGGTACTGGTTTGGGCTGATTTACATCTATTTTTGCCTATTTTTACAACAATAAATGGGTGAAATATTTTATGTTCAGAGATGTAATGTTCCAAATGCGCCTAAAGTATCCACATTAATTATTAGAACATGCATAAAATTACATTTGGGCTTCATATTGGCAATATTATGATATTTTTGACATTAACCATCTGAGGAGGTCATGGGCCCCCCCACACCCCGAAAATTGAAATTCTAAAAGTGACCCTCGAGTGGGCCAGCCCAATACAAATTCATTCTCTGATATAAACTGGGTTTCCTGTGAAAATTTCAGCCTGATTGACCAACTTTAAGGGGTGTTTTGGGCTGATCTGGCATTTTACCTATCCCTCGCCAACTTCACTCCCTGAACCTGCACTTTGGGCTAGATATGCATTTCTCAAAGAACAAACTATTAAAATTCATTTCAGTGGCGACTCCTGTAGGAAACAATATGGTTTTCAGCCTTGAATCTACCTTAATTTGAAATATATCAGCATTTCCTGATACAGCCATCTGTGGCTGTATTTTCGCCTTCCTGGACCACATATGACACATAAGACACCACTGGTATATCAGATGTAATCCTGAAACCTATGCAATCAGATTTAGTGTGTGGCAAGTAATTTCTGGGCCAAATTTCAGACTTATAGACAAACATTTGGTACTGGTTTGGGCTGATTTACATCTATTTTTGCCTATTTTTACAACAATAAATGGGTGAAATATTTTATGTTCAGAGATGTAATGTTCCAAATGCGCCTAAAGTATCCACATTAATTATTAGAACATGCATAAAATTACATTTGGGCTTCATATTGGCAATATTATGATATTTTTGACATTAACCATCTGAGGAGGTCATGGGCCCCCCCACACCCCGAAAATTGAAATTCTAAAAGTGACCCTCGAGTGGGCCAGCCCAATACAAATTCATTCTCTGATATAAACTGGGTTTCCTGTGAAAATTTCAGCCTGATTGACCAACTTTAAGGGGTGTTTTGGGCTGATCTGGCATTTTACCTATCCCTCGCCAACTTCACTCCCTGAACCTGCACTTTGGGCTAGATATGCATTTCTCAAAGAACAAACTATTAAAATTCATTTCAGTGGCGACTCCTGTAGGAAACAATATGGTTTTCAGCCTTGAATCTACCTTAATTTGAAATATATCAGCATTTCCTGATACAGCCATCTGTGGCTGTATTTTCGCCTTCCTGGACCACATATGACACATAAGACACCACTGGTATATCAGATGTAATCCTGAAACCTATGCAATCAGATTTAGTGTGTGGCAAGTAATTTCTGGGCCAAATTTCAGACTTATAGACAAACATTTGGTACTGGTTTGGGCTGATTTACATCTATTTTTGCCTATTTTTACAACAATAAATGGGTGAAATATTTTATGTTCAGAGATGTAATGTTCCAAATGCGCCTAAAGTATCCACATTAATTATTAGAACATGCATAAAATTACATTTGGGCTTCATATTGGCAATATTATGATATTTTTGACATTAACCATCTGAGGAGGTCATGGGCCCCCCCACACCCCGAAAATTGAAATTCTAAAAGTGACCCTCGAGTGGGCCAGCCCAATACAAATTCATTCTCTGATATAAACTGGGTTTCCTGTGAAAATTTCAGCCTGATTGACCAACTTTAAGGGGTGTTTTGGGCTGATCTGGCATTTTACCTATCCCTCGCCAACTTCACTCCCTGAACCTGCACTTTGGGCTAGATATGCATTTCTCAAAGAACAAACTATTAAAATTCATTTCAGTGGCGACTCCTGTAGGAAACAATATGGTTTTCAGCCTTGAATCTACCTTAATTTGAAATATATCAGCATTTCCTGATACAGCCATCTGTGGCTGTATTTTCGCCTTCCTGGACCACATATGACACATAAGACACCACTGGTATATCAGATGTAATCCTGAAACCTATGCAATCAGATTTAGTGTGTGGCAAGTAATTTCTGGGCCAAATTTCAGACTTATAGACAAACATTTGGTACTGGTTTGGGCTGATTTACATCTATTTTTGCCTATTTTTACAACAATAAATGGGTGAAATATTTTATGTTCAGAGATGTAATGTTCCAAATGCGCCTAAAGTATCCACATTAATTATTAGAACATGCATAAAATTACATTTGGGCTTCATATTGGCAATATTATGATATTTTTGACATTAACCATCTGAGGAGGTCATGGGCCCCCCCACACCCCGAAAATTGAAATTCTAAAAGTGACCCTCGAGTGGGCCAGCCCAATACAAATTCATTCTCTGATATAAACTGGGTTTCCTGTGAAAATTTCAGCCTGATTGACCAACTTTAAGGGGTGTTTTGGGCTGATCTGGCATTTTACCTATCCCTCGCCAACTTCACTCCCTGAACCTGCACTTTGGGCTAGATATGCATTTCTCAAAGAACAAACTATTAAAATTCATTTCAGTGGCGACTCCTGTAGGAAACAATATGGTTTTCAGCCTTGAATCTACCTTAATTTGAAATATATCAGCATTTCCTGATACAGCCATCTGTGGCTGTATTTTCGCCTTCCTGGACCACATATGACACATAAGACACCACTGGTATATCAGATGTAATCCTGAAACCTATGCAATCAGATTTAGTGTGTGGCAAGTAATTTCTGGGCCAAATTTCAGACTTATAGACAAACATTTGGTACTGGTTTGGGCTGATTTACATCTATTTTTGCCTATTTTTACAACAATAAATGGGTGAAATATTTTATGTTCAGAGATGTAATGTTCCAAATGCGCCTAAAGTATCCACATTAATTATTAGAACATGCATAAAATTACATTTGGGCTTCATATTGGCAATATTATGATATTTTTGACATTAACCATCTGAGGAGGTCATGGGCCCCCCCACACCCCGAAAATTGAAATTCTAAAAGTGACCCTCGAGTGGGCCAGCCCAATACAAATTCATTCTCTGATATAAACTGGGTTTCCTGTGAAAATTTCAGCCTGATTGACCAACTTTAAGGGGTGTTTTGGGCTGATCTGGCATTTTACCTATCCCTCGCCAACTTCACTCCCTGAACCTGCACTTTGGGCTAGATATGCATTTCTCAAAGAACAAACTATTAAAATTCATTTCAGTGGCGACTCCTGTAGGAAACAATATGGTTTTCAGCCTTGAATCTACCTTAATTTGAAATATATCAGCATTTCCTGATACAGCCATCTGTGGCTGTATTTTCGCCTTCCTGGACCACATATGACACATAAGACACCACTGGTATATCAGATGTAATCCTGAAACCTATGCAATCAGATTTAGTGTGTGGCAAGTAATTTCTGGGCCAAATTTCAGACTTATAGACAAACATTTGGTACTGGTTTGGGCTGATTTACATCTATTTTTGCCTATTTTTACAACAATAAATGGGTGAAATATTTTATGTTCAGAGTTGTAATGTTCCAAATGCGCCTAAAGTATCCACATTAATTATTAGAACATGCATAAAATTACATTTGGGCTTCATATTGGCAATATTATGATATTTTTGACATTAACCATCTGAGGAGGTCATGGGCCCCCCCACACCCCGAAAATTGAAATTCTAAAAGTGACCCTCGAGTGGGCCAGCCCAATACAAATTCATTCTCTGATATAAACTGGGTTTCCTGTGAAAATTTCAGCCTGATTGACCAACTTTAAGGGGTGTTTTGGGCTGATCTGGCATTTTACCTATCCCTCGCCAACTTCACTCCCTGAACCTGCACTTTGGGCTAGATATGCATTTCTCAAAGAACAAACTATTAAAATTCATTTCAGTGGCGACTCCTGTAGGAAACAATATGGTTTTCAGCCTTGAATCTACCTTAATTTGAAATATATCAGCATTTCCTGATACAGCCATCTGTGGCTGTATTTTCGCCTTCCTGGACCACATATGACACATAAGACACCACTGGTATATCAGATGTAATCCTGAAACCTATGCAATCAGATTTAGTGTGTGGCAAGTAATTTCTGGGCCAAATTTCAGACTTATAGACAAACATTTGGTACTGGTTTGGGCTGATTTACATCTATTTTTGCCTATTTTTACAACAATAAATGGGTGAAATATTTTATGTTCAGAGATGTAATGTTCCAAATGCGCCTAAAGTATCCACATTAATTATTAGAACATGCATAAAATTACATTTGGGCTTCATATTGGCAATATTATGATATTTTTGACATTAACCATCTGAGGAGGTCATGGGCCCCCCCACACCCCGAAAATTGAAATTCTAAAAGTGACCCTCGAGTGGGCCAGCCCAATACAAATTCATTCTCTGATATAAACTGGGTTTCCTGTGAAAATTTCAGCCTGATTGACCAACTTTAAGGGGTGTTTTGGGCTGATCTGGCATTTTACCTATCCCTCGCCAACTTCACTCCCTGAACCTGCACTTTGGGCTAGATATGCATTTCTCAAAGAACAAACTATTAAAATTCATTTCAGTGGCGACTCCTGTAGGAAACAATATGGTTTTCAGCCTTGAATCTACCTTAATTTGAAATATATCAGCATTTCCTGATACAGCCATCTGTGGCTGTATTTTCGCCTTCCTGGACCACATATGACACATAAGACACCACTGGTATATCAGATGTAATCCTGAAACCTATGCAATCAGATTTAGTGTGTGGCAAGTAATTTCTGGGCCAAATTTCAGACTTATAGACAAACATTTGGTACTGGTTTGGGCTGATTTACATCTATTTTTGCCTATTTTTACAACAATAAATGGGTGAAATATTTTATGTTCAGAGATGTAATGTTCCAAATGCGCCTAAAGTATCCACATTAATTATTAGAACATGCATAAAATTACATTTGGGCTTCATATTGGCAATATTATGATATTTTTGACATTAACCATCTGAGGAGGTCATGGGCCCCCCCACACCCCGAAAATTGAAATTCTAAAAGTGACCCTCGAGTGGGCCAGCCCAATACAAATTCATTCTCTGATATAAACTGGGTTTCCTGTGAAAATTTCAGCCTGATTGACCAACTTTAAGGGGTGTTTTGGGCTGATCTGGCATTTTACCTATCCCTCGCCAACTTCACTCCCTGAACCTGCACTTTGGGCTAGATATGCATTTCTCAAAGAACAAACTATTAAAATTCATTTCAGTGGCGACTCCTGTAGGAAACAATATGGTTTTCAGCCTTGAATCTACCTTAATTTGAAATATATCAGCATTTCCTGATACAGCCATCTGTGGCTGTATTTTCGCCTTCCTGGACCACATATGACACATAAGACACCACTGGTATATCAGATGTAATCCTGAAACCTATGCAATCAGATTTAGTGTGTGGCAAGTAATTTCTGGGCCAAATTTCAGACTTATAGACAAACATTTGGTACTGGTTTGGGCTGATTTACATCTATTTTTGCCTATTTTTACAACAATAAATGGGTGAAATATTTTATGTTCAGAGATGTAATGTTCCAAATGCGCCTAAAGTATCCACATTAATTATTAGAACATGCATAAAATTACATTTGGGCTTCATATTGGCAATATTATGATATTTTTGACATTAACCATCTGAGGAGGTCATGGGCCCCCCCACACCCCGAAAATTGAAATTCTAAAAGTGACCCTCGAGTGGGCCAGCCCAATACAAATTCATTCTCTGATATAAACTGGGTTTCCTGTGAAAATTTCAGCCTGATTGACCAACTTTAAGGGGTGTTTTGGGCTGATCTGGCATTTTACCTATCCCTCGCCAACTTCACTCCCTGAACCTGCACTTTGGGCTAGATATGCATTTCTCAAAGAACAAACTATTAAAATTCATTTCAGTGGCGACTCCTGTAGGAAACAATATGGTTTTCAGCCTTGAATCTACCTTAATTTGAAATATATCAGCATTTCCTGATACAGCCATCTGTGGCTGTATTTTCGCCTTCCTGGACCACATATGACACATAAGACACCACTGGTATATCAGATGTAATCCTGAAACCTATGCAATCAGATTTAGTGTGTGGCAAGTAATTTCTGGGCCAAATTTCAGACTTATAGACAAACATTTGGTACTGGTTTGGGCTGATTTACATCTATTTTTGCCTATTTTTACAACAATAAATGGGTGAAATATTTTATGTTCAGAGATGTAATGTTCCAAATGCGCCTAAAGTATCCACATTAATTATTAGAACATGCATAAAATTACATTTGGGCTTCATATTGGCAATATTATGATATTTTTGACATTAACCATCTGAGGAGGTCATGGGCCCCCCCACACCCCGAAAATTGAAATTCTAAAAGTGACCCTCGAGTGGGCCAGCCCAATACAAATTCATTCTCTGATATAAACTGGGTTTCCTGTGAAAATTTCAGCCTGATTGACCAACTTTAAGGGGTGTTTTGGGCTGATCTGGCATTTTACCTATCCCTCGCCAACTTCACTCCCTGAACCTGCACTTTGGGCTAGATATGCATTTCTCAAAGAACAAACTATTAAAATTCATTTCAGTGGCGACTCCTGTAGGAAACAATATGGTTTTCAGCCTTGAATCTACCTTAATTTGAAATATATCAGCATTTCCTGATACAGCCATCTGTGGCTGTATTTTCGCCTTCCTGGACCACATATGACACATAAGACACCACTGGTATATCAGATGTAATCCTGAAACCTATGCAATCAGATTTAGTGTGTGGCAAGTAATTTCTGGGCCAAATTTCAGACTTATAGACAAACATTTGGTACTGGTTTGGGCTGATTTACATCTATTTTTGCCTATTTTTACAACAATAAATGGGTGAAATATTTTATGTTCAGAGATGTAATGTTCCAAATGCGCCTAAAGTATCCACATTAATTATTAGAACATGCATAAAATTACATTTGGGCTTCATATTGGCAATATTATGATATTTTTGACATTAACCATCTGAGGAGGTCATGGGCCCCCCCACACCCCGAAAATTGAAATTCTAAAAGTGACCCTCGAGTGGGCCAGCCCAATACAAATTCATTCTCTGATATAAACTGGGTTTCCTGTGAAAATTTCAGCCTGATTGACCAACTTTAAGGGGTGTTTTGGGCTGATCTGGCATTTTACCTATCCCTCGCCAACTTCACTCCCTGAACCTGCACTTTGGGCTAGATATGCATTTCTCAAAGAACAAACTATTAAAATTCATTTCAGTGGCGACTCCTGTAGGAAACAATATGGTTTTCAGCCTTGAATCTACCTTAATTTGAAATATATCAGCATTTCCTGATACAGCCATCTGTGGCTGTATTTTCGCCTTCCTGGACCACATATGACACATAAGACACCACTGGTATATCAGATGTAATCCTGAAACCTATGCAATCAGATTTAGTGTGTGGCAAGTAATTTCTGGGCCAAATTTCAGACTTATAGACAAACATTTGGTACTGGTTTGGGCTGATTTACATCTATTTTTGCCTATTTTTACAACAATAAATGGGTGAAATATTTTATGTTCAGAGATGTAATGTTCCAAATGCGCCTAAAGTATCCACATTAATTATTAGAACATGCATAAAATTACATTTGGGCTTCATATTGGCAATATTATGATATTTTTGACATTAACCATCTGAGGAGGTCATGGGCCCCCCCACACCCCGAAAATTGAAATTCTAAAAGTGACCCTCGAGTGGGCCAGCCCAATACAAATTCATTCTCTGATATAAACTGGCTTTCCTGTGAAAATTTCAGCCTGATTGACCAACTTTAAGGGGTGTTTTGGGCTGATCTGGCATTTTACCTATCCCTCGCCAACTTCACTCCCTGAACCTGCACTTTGGGCTAGATATGCATTTCTCAAAGAACAAACTATTAAAATTCATTTCAGTGGCGACTCCTGTAGGAAACAATATGGTTTTCAGCCTTGAATCTACCTTAATTTGAAATATATCAGCATTTCCTGATACAGCCATCTGTGGCTGTATTTTCGCCTTCCTGGACCACATATGACACATAAGACACCACTGGTATATCAGATGTAATCCTGAAACCTATGCAATCAGATTTAGTGTGTGGCAAGTAATTTCTGGGCCAAATTTCAGACTTATAGACAAACATTTGGTACTGGTTTGGGCTGATTTACATCTATTTTTGCCTATTTTTACAACAATAAATGGGTGAAATATTTTATGTTCAGAGATGTAATGTTCCAAATGCGCCTAAAGTATCCACATTAATTATTAGAACATGCATAAAATTACATTTGGGCTTCATATTGGCAATATTATGATATTTTTGACATTAACCATCTGAGGAGGTCATGGGCCCCCCCACACCCCGAAAATTGAAATTCTAAAAGTGACCCTCGAGTGGGCCAGCCCAATACAAATTCATTCTCTGATATAAACTGGGTTTCCTGTGAAAATTTCAGCCTGATTGACCAACTTTAAGGGGTGTTTTGGGCTGATCTGGCATTTTACCTATCCCTCGCCAACTTCACTCCCTGAACCTGCACTTTGGGCTAGATATGCATTTCTCAAAGAACAAACTATTAAAATTCATTTCAGTGGCGACTCCTGTAGGAAACAATATGGTTTTCAGCCTTGAATCTACCTTAATTTGAAATATATCAGCATTTCCTGATACAGCCATCTGTGGCTGTATTTTCGCCTTCCTGGACCACATATGACACATAAGACACCACTGGTATATCAGATGTAATCCTGAAACCTATGCAATCAGATTTAGTGTGTGGCAAGTAATTTCTGGGCCAAATTTCAGACTTATAGACAAACATTTGGTACTGGTTTGGGCTGATTTACATCTATTTTTGCCTATTTTTACAACAATAAATGGGTGAAATATTTTATGTTCAGAGATGTAATGTTCCAAATGCGCCTAAAGTATCCACATTAATTATTAGAACATGCATAAAATTACATTTGGGCTTCATATTGGCAATATTATGATATTTTTGACATTAACCATCTGAGGAGGTCATGGGCCCCCCCACACCCCGAAAATTGAAATTCTAAAAGTGACCCTCGAGTGGGCCAGCCCAATACAAATTCATTCTCTGATATAAACTGGGTTTCCTGTGAAAATTTCAGCCTGATTGACCAACTTTAAGGGGTGTTTTGGGCTGATCTGGCATTTTACCTATCCCTCGCCAACTTCACTCCCTGAACCTGCACTTTGGGCTAGATATGCATTTCTCAAAGAACAAACTATTAAAATTCATTTCAGTGGCGACTCCTGTAGGAAACAATATGGTTTTCAGCCTTGAATCTACCTTAATTTGAAATATATCAGCATTTCCTGATACAGCCATCTGTGGCTGTATTTTCGCCTTCCTGGACCACATATGACACATAAGACACCACTGGTATATCAGATGTAATCCTGAAACCTATGCAATCAGATTTAGTGTGTGGCAAGTAATTTCTGGGCCAAATTTCAGACTTATAGACAAACATTTGGTACTGGTTTGGGCTGATTTACATCTATTTTTGCCTATTTTTACAACAATAAATGGGTGAAATATTTTATGTTCAGAGATGTAATGTTCCAAATGCGCCTAAAGTATCCACATTAATTATTAGAACATGCATAAAATTACATTTGGGCTTCATATTGGCAATATTATGATATTTTTGACATTAACCATCTGAGGAGGTCATGGGCCCCCCCACACCCCGAAAATTGAAATTCTAAAAGTGACCCTCGAGTGGGCCAGCCCAATACAAATTCATTCTCTGATATAAACTGGGTTTCCTGTGAAAATTTCAGCCTGATTGACCAACTTTAAGGGGTGTTTTGGGCTGATCTGGCATTTTACCTATCCCTCGCCAACTTCACTCCCTGAACCTGCACTTTGGGCTAGATATGCATTTCTCAAAGAACAAACTATTAAAATTCATTTCAGTGGCGACTCCTGTAGGAAACAATATGGTTTTCAGCCTTGAATCTACCTTAATTTGAAATATATCAGCATTTCCTGATACAGCCATCTGTGGCTGTATTTTCGCCTTCCTGGACCACATATGACACATAAGACACCACTGGTATATCAGATGTAATCCTGAAACCTATGCAATCAGATTTAGTGTGTGGCAAGTAATTTCTGGGCCAAATTTCAGACTTATAGACAAACATTTGGTACTGGTTTGGGCTGATTTACATCTATTTTTGCCTATTTTTACAACAATAAATGGGTGAAATATTTTATGTTCAGAGATGTAATGTTCCAAATGCGCCTAAAGTATCCACATTAATTATTAGAACATGCATAAAATTACATTTGGGCTTCATATTGGCAATATTATGATATTTTTGACATTAACCATCTGAGGAGGTCATGGGCCCCCCCACACCCCGAAAATTGAAATTCTAAAAGTGACCCTCGAGTGGGCCAGCCCAATACAAATTCATTCTCTGATATAAACTGGGTTTCCTGTGAAAATTTCAGCCTGATTGACCAACTTTAAGGGGTGTTTTGGGCTGATCTGGCATTTTACCTATCCCTCGCCAACTTCACTCCCTGAACCTGCACTTTGGGCTAGATATGCATTTCTCAAAGAACAAACTATTAAAATTCATTTCAGTGGCGACTCCTGTAGGAAACAATATGGTTTTCAGCCTTGAATCTACCTTAATTTGAAATATATCAGCATTTCCTGATACAGCCATCTGTGGCTGTATTTTCGCCTTCCTGGACCACATATGACACATAAGACACCACTGGTATATCAGATGTAATCCTGAAACCTATGCAATCAGATTTAGTGTGTGGCAAGTAATTTCTGGGCCAAATTTCAGACTTATAGACAAACATTTGGTACTGGTTTGGGCTGATTTACATCTATTTTTGCCTATTTTTACAACAATAAATGGGTGAAATATTTTATGTTCAGAGATGTAATGTTCCAAATGCGCCTAAAGTATCCACATTAATTATTAGAACATGCATAAAATTACATTTGGGCTTCATATTGGCAATATTATGATATTTTTGACATTAACCATCTGAGGAGGTCATGGGCCCCCCCACACCCCGAAAATTGAAATTCTAAAAGTGACCCTCGAGTGGGCCAGCCCAATACAAATTCATTCTCTGATATAAACTGGGTTTCCTGTGAAAATTTCAGCCTGATTGACCAACTTTAAGGGGTGTTTTGGGCTGATCTGGCATTTTACCTATCCCTCGCCAACTTCACTCCCTGAACCTGCACTTTGGGCTAGATATGCATTTCTCAAAGAACAAACTATTAAAATTCATTTCAGTGGCGACTCCTGTAGGAAACAATATGGTTTTCAGCCTTGAATCTACCTTAATTTGGAATATATCAGCATTTCCTGATACAGCCAACTGTGGCTGTATTTTCGCCTTCCTGGACCACATATGACACATAAGACACCACTGGTATATCAGATGTAATCCTGAAACCTATGCAATCAGATTTAGTGTGTGGCAAGTAATTTCTGGGCCAAATTTCAGACTTATAGACAAACATTTGGTACTGGTTTGGGCTGATTTACATCTATTTTTGCCTATTTTTACAACAATAAATGGGTGAAATATTTTATGTTCAGAGATGTAATGTTCCAAATGCGCCTAAAGTATCCACATTAATTATTAGAACATGCATAAAATTACATTTGGGCTTCATATTGGCAATATTATGATATTTTTGACATTAACCATCTGAGGAGGTCATGGGCCCCCCCACACCCCGAAAATTGAAATTCTAAAAGTGACCCTCGAGTGGGCCAGCCCAATACAAATTCATTCTCTGATATAAACTGGGTTTCCTGTGAAAATTTCAGCCTGATTGACCAACTTTAAGGGGTGTTTTGGGCTGATCTGGCATTTTACCTATCCCTCGCCAACTTCACTCCCTGAACCTGCACTTTGGGCTAGATATGCATTTCTCAAAGAACAAACTATTAAAATTCATTTCAGTGGCGACTCCTGTAGGAAACAATATGGTTTTCAGCCTTGAATCTACCTTAATTTGGAATATATCAGCATTTCCTGATACAGCCAACTGTGGCTGTATTTTCGCCTTCCTGGACCACATATGACACATAAGACACCACTGGTATATCAGATGTAATCCTGAAACCTATGCAATCAGATTTAGTGTGTGGCAAGTAATTTCTGGGCCAAATTTCAGACTTATAGACAAACATTTGGTACTGGTTTGGGCTGATTTACATCTATTTTTGCCTATTTTTACAACAATAAATGGGTGAAATATTTTATGTTCAGAGATGTAATGTTCCAAATGCGCCTAAAGTATCCACATTAATTATTAGAACATGCATAAAATTACATTTGGGCTTCATATTGGCAATATTATGATATTTTTGACATTAACCATCTGAGGAGGTCATGGGCCCCCCCACACCCCGAAAATTGAAATTCTAAAAGTGACCCTCGAGTGGGCCAGCCCAATACAAATTCATTCTCTGATATAAACTGGGTTTCCTGTGAAAATTTCAGCCTGATTGACCAACTTTAAGGGGTGTTTTGGGCTGATCTGGCATTTTACCTATCCCTCGCCAACTTCACTCCCTGAACCTGCACTTTGGGCTAGATATGCATTTCTCAAAGAACAAACTATTAAAATTCATTTCAGTGGCGACTCCTGTAGGAAACAATATGGTTTTCAGCCTTGAATCTACCTTAATTTGGAATATATCAGCATTTCCTGATACAGCCAACTGTGGCTGTATTTTCGCCTTCCTGGACCACATATGACACATAAGACACCACTGGTATATCAGATGTAATCCTGAAACCTATGCAATCAGATTTAGTGTGTGGCAAGTAATTTCTGGGCCAAATTTCAGACTTATAGACAAACATTTGGTACTGGTTTGGGCTGATTTACATCTATTTTTGCCTATTTTTACAACAATAAATGGGTGAAATATTTTATGTTCAGAGATGTAATGTTCCAAATGCGCCTAAAGTATCCACATTAATTATTAGAACATGCATAAAATTACATTTGGGCTTCATATTGGCAATATTATGATATTTTTGACATTAACCATCTGAGGAGGTCATGGGCCCCCCCACACCCCGAAAATTGAAATTCTAAAAGTGACCCTCGAGTGGGCCAGCCCAATACAAATTCATTCTCTGATATAAACTGGGTTTCCTGTGAAAATTTCAGCCTGATTGACCAACTTTAAGGGGTGTTTTGGGCTGATCTGGCATTTTACCTATCCCTCGCCAACTTCACTCCCTGAACCTGCACTTTGGGCTAGATATGCATTTCTCAAAGAACAAACTATTAAAATTCATTTCAGTGGCGACTCCTGTAGGAAACAATATGGTTTTCAGCCTTGAATCTACCTTAATTTGGAATATATCAGCATTTCCTGATACAGCCAACTGTGGCTGTATTTTCGCCTTCCTGGACCACATATGACACATAAGACACCACTGGTATATCAGATGTAATCCTGAAACCTATGCAATCAGATTTAGTGTGTGGCAAGTAATTTCTGGGCCAAATTTCAGACTTATAGACAAACATTTGGTACTGGTTTGGGCTGATTTACATCTATTTTTGCCTATTTTTACAACAATAAATGGGTGAAATATTTTATGTTCAGAGATGTAATGTTCCAAATGCGCCTAAAGTATCCACATTAATTATTAGAACATGCATAAAATTACATTTGGGCTTCATATTGGCAATATTATGATATTTTTGACATTAACCATCTGAGGAGGTCATGGGCCCCCCCACACCCCGAAAATTGAAATTCTAAAAGTGACCCTCGAGTGGGCCAGCCCAATACAAATTCATTCTCTGATATAAACTGGGTTTCCTGTGAAAATTTCAGCCTGATTGACCAACTTTAAGGGGTGTTTTGGGCTGATCTGGCATTTTACCTATCCCTCGCCAACTTCACTCCCTGAACCTGCACTTTGGGCTAGATATGCATTTCTCAAAGAACAAACTATTAAAATTCATTTCAGTGGCGACTCCTGTAGGAAACAATATGGTTTTCAGCCTTGAATCTACCTTAATTTGGAATATATCAGCATTTCCTGATACAGCCAACTGTGGCTGTATTTTCGCCTTCCTGGACCACATATGACACATAAGACACCACTGGTATATCAGATGTAATCCTGAAACCTATGCAATCAGATTTAGTGTGTGGCAAGTAATTTCTGGGCCAAATTTCAGACTTATAGACAAACATTTGGTACTGGTTTGGGCTGATTTACATCTATTTTTGCCTATTTTTACAACAATAAATGGGTGAAATATTTTATGTTCAGAGATGTAATGTTCCAAATGCGCCTAAAGTATCCACATTAATTATTAGAACATGCATAAAATTACATTTGGGCTTCATATTGGCAATATTATGATATTTTTGACATTAACCATCTGAGGAGGTCATGGGCCCCCCCACACCCCGAAAATTGAAATTCTAAAAGTGACCCTCGAGTGGGCCAGCCCAATACAAATTCATTCTCTGATATAAACTGGGTTTCCTGTGAAAATTTCAGCCTGATTGACCAACTTTAAGGGGTGTTTTGGGCTGATCTGGCATTTTACCTATCCCTCGCCAACTTCACTCCCTGAACCTGCACTTTGGGCTAGATATGCATTTCTCAAAGAACAAACTATTAAAATTCATTTCAGTGGCGACTCCTGTAGGAAACAATATGGTTTTCAGCCTTGAATCTACCTTAATTTGGAATATATCAGCATTTCCTGATACAGCCAACTGTGGCTGTATTTTCGCCTTCCTGGACCACATATGACACATAAGACACCACTGGTATATCAGATGTAATCCTGAAACCTATGCAATCAGATTTAGTGTGTGGCAAGTAATTTCTGGGCCAAATTTCAGACTTATAGACAAACATTTGGTACTGGTTTGGGCTGATTTACATCTATTTTTGCCTATTTTTACAACAATAAATGGGTGAAATATTTTATGTTCAGAGATGTAATGTTCCAAATGCGCCTAAAGTATCCACATTAATTATTAGAACATGCATAAAATTACATTTGGGCTTCATATTGGCAATATTATGATATTTTTGACATTAACCATCTGAGGAGGTCATGGGCCCCCCCACACCCCGAAAATTGAAATTCTAAAAGTGACCCTCGAGTGGGCCAGCCCAATACAAATTCATTCTCTGATATAAACTGGGTTTCCTGTGAAAATTTCAGCCTGATTGACCAACTTTAAGGGGTGTTTTGGGCTGATCTGGCATTTTACCTATCCCTCGCCAACTTCACTCCCTGAACCTGCACTTTGGGCTAGATATGCATTTCTCAAAGAACAAACTATTAAAATTCATTTCAGTGGCGACTCCTGTAGGAAACAATATGGTTTTCAGCCTTGAATCTACCTTAATTTGGAATATATCAGCATTTCCTGATACAGCCAACTGTGGCTGTATTTTCGCCTTCCTGGACCACATATGACACATAAGACACCACTGGTATATCAGATGTAATCCTGAAACCTATGCAATCAGATTTAGTGTGTGGCAAGTAATTTCTGGGCCAAATTTCAGACTTATAGACAAACATTTGGTACTGGTTTGGGCTGATTTACATCTATTTTTGCCTATTTTTACAACAATAAATGGGTGAAATATTTTATGTTCAGAGATGTAATGTTCCAAATGCGCCTAAAGTATCCACATTAATTATTAGAACATGCATAAAATTACATTTGGGCTTCATATTGGCAATATTATGATATTTTTGACATTAACCATCTGAGGAGGTCATGGGCCCCCCCACACCCCGAAAATTGAAATTCTAAAAGTGACCCTCGAGTGGGCCAGCCCAATACAAATTCATTCTCTGATATAAACTGGGTTTCCTGTGAAAATTTCAGCCTGATTGACCAACTTTAAGGGGTGTTTTGGGCTGATCTGGCATTTTACCTATCCCTCGCCAACTTCACTCCCTGAACCTGCACTTTGGGCTAGATATGCATTTCTCAAAGAACAAACTATTAAAATTCATTTCAGTGGCGACTCCTGTAGGAAACAATATGGTTTTCAGCCTTGAATCTACCTTAATTTGGAATATATCAGCATTTCCTGATACAGCCAACTGTGGCTGTATTTTCGCCTTCCTGGACCACATATGACACATAAGACACCACTGGTATATCAGATGTAATCCTGAAACCTATGCAATCAGATTTAGTGTGTGGCAAGTAATTTCTGGGCCAAATTTCAGACTTATAGACAAACATTTGGTACTGGTTTGGGCTGATTTACATCTATTTTTGCCTATTTTTACAACAATAAATGGGTGAAATATTTTATGTTCAGAGATGTAATGTTCCAAATGCGCCTAAAGTATCCACATTAATTATTAGAACATGCATAAAATTACATTTGGGCTTCATATTGGCAATATTATGATATTTTTGACATTAACCATCTGAGGAGGTCATGGGCCCCCCCACACCCCGAAAATTGAAATTCTAAAAGTGACCCTCGAGTGGGCCAGCCCAATACAAATTCATTCTCTGATATAAACTGGGTTTCCTGTGAAAATTTCAGCCTGATTGACCAACTTTAAGGGGTGTTTTGGGCTGATCTGGCATTTTACCTATCCCTCGCCAACTTCACTCCCTGAACCTGCACTTTGGGCTAGATATGCATTTCTCAAAGAACAAACTATTAAAATTCATTTCAGTGGCGACTCCTGTAGGAAACAATATGGTTTTCAGCCTTGAATCTACCTTAATTTGGAATATATCAGCATTTCCTGATACAGCCAACTGTGGCTGTATTTTCGCCTTCCTGGACCACATATGACACATAAGACACCACTGGTATATCAGATGTAATCCTGAAACCTATGCAATCAGATTTAGTGTGTGGCAAGTAATTTCTGGGCCAAATTTCAGACTTATAGACAAACATTTGGTACTGGTTTGGGCTGATTTACATCTATTTTTGCCTATTTTTACAACAATAAATGGGTGAAATATTTTATGTTCAGAGATGTAATGTTCCAAATGCGCCTAAAGTATCCACATTAATTATTAGAACATGCATAAAATTACATTTGGGCTTCATATTGGCAATATTATGATATTTTTGACATTAACCATCTGAGGAGGTCATGGGCCCCCCCACACCCCGAAAATTGAAATTCTAAAAGTGACCCTCGAGTGGGCCAGCCCAATACAAATTCATTCTCTGATATAAACTGGGTTTCCTGTGAAAATTTCAGCCTGATTGACCAACTTTAAGGGGTGTTTTGGGCTGATCTGGCATTTTACCTATCCCTCGCCAACTTCACTCCCTGAACCTGCACTTTGGGCTAGATATGCATTTCTCAAAGAACAAACTATTAAAATTCATTTCAGTGGCGACTCCTGTAGGAAACAATATGGTTTTCAGCCTTGAATCTACCTTAATTTGGAATATATCAGCATTTCCTGATACAGCCAACTGTGGCTGTATTTTCGCCTTCCTGGACCACATATGACACATAAGACACCACTGGTATATCAGATGTAATCCTGAAACCTATGCAATCAGATTTAGTGTGTGGCAAGTAATTTCTGGGCCAAATTTCAGACTTATAGACAAACATTTGGTACTGGTTTGGGCTGATTTACATCTATTTTTGCCTATTTTTACAACAATAAATGGGTGAAATATTTTATGTTCAGAGATGTAATGTTCCAAATGCGCCTAAAGTATCCACATTAATTATTAGAACATGCATAAAATTACATTTGGGCTTCATATTGGCAATATTATGATATTTTTGACATTAACCATCTGAGGAGGTCATGGGCCCCCCCACACCCCGAAAATTGAAATTCTAAAAGTGACCCTCGAGTGGGCCAGCCCAATACAAATTCATTCTCTGATATAAACTGGGTTTCCTGTGAAAATTTCAGCCTGATTGACCAACTTTAAGGGGTGTTTTGGGCTGATCTGGCATTTTACCTATCCCTCGCCAACTTCACTCCCTGAACCTGCACTTTGGGCTAGATATGCATTTCTCAAAGAACAAACTATTAAAATTCATTTCAGTGGCGACTCCTGTAGGAAACAATATGGTTTTCAGCCTTGAATCTACCTTAATTTGGAATATATCAGCATTTCCTGATACAGCCAACTGTGGCTGTATTTTCGCCTTCCTGGACCACATATGACACATAAGACACCACTGGTATATCAGATGTAATCCTGAAACCTATGCAATCAGATTTAGTGTGTGGCAAGTAATTTCTGGGCCAAATTTCAGACTTATAGACAAACATTTGGTACTGGTTTGGGCTGATTTACATCTATTTTTGCCTATTTTTACAACAATAAATGGGTGAAATATTTTATGTTCAGAGATGTAATGTTCCAAATGCGCCTAAAGTATCCACATTAATTATTAGAACATGCATAAAATTACATTTGGGCTTCATATTGGCAATATTATGATATTTTTGACATTAACCATCTGAGGAGGTCATGGGCCCCCCCACACCCCGAAAATTGAAATTCTAAAAGTGACCCTCGAGTGGGCCAGCCCAATACAAATTCATTCTCTGATATAAACTGGGTTTCCTGTGAAAATTTCAGCCTGATTGACCAACTTTAAGGGGTGTTTTGGGCTGATCTGGCATTTTACCTATCCCTCGCCAACTTCACTCCCTGAACCTGCACTTTGGGCTAGATATGCATTTCTCAAAGAACAAACTATTAAAATTCATTTCAGTGGCGACTCCTGTAGGAAACAATATGGTTTTCAGCCTTGAATCTACCTTAATTTGGAATATATCAGCATTTCCTGATACAGCCAACTGTGGCTGTATTTTCGCCTTCCTGGACCACATATGACACATAAGACACCACTGGTATATCAGATGTAATCCTGAAACCTATGCAATCAGATTTAGTGTGTGGCAAGTAATTTCTGGGCCAAATTTCAGACTTATAGACAAACATTTGGTACTGGTTTGGGCTGATTTACATCTATTTTTGCCTATTTTTACAACAATAAATGGGTGAAATATTTTATGTTCAGAGATGTAATGTTCCAAATGCGCCTAAAGTATCCACATTAATTATTAGAACATGCATAAAATTACATTTGGGCTTCATATTGGCAATATTATGATATTTTTGACATTAACCATCTGAGGAGGTCATGGGCCCCCCCACACCCCGAAAATTGAAATTCTAAAAGTGACCCTCGAGTGGGCCAGCCCAATACAAATTCATTCTCTGATATAAACTGGGTTTCCTGTGAAAATTTCAGCCTGATTGACCAACTTTAAGGGGTGTTTTGGGCTGATCTGGCATTTTACCTATCCCTCGCCAACTTCACTCCCTGAACCTGCACTTTGGGCTAGATATGCATTTCTCAAAGAACAAACTATTAAAATTCATTTCAGTGGCGACTCCTGTAGGAAACAATATGGTTTTCAGCCTTGAATCTACCTTAATTTGGAATATATCAGCATTTCCTGATACAGCCAACTGTGGCTGTATTTTCGCCTTCCTGGACCACATATGACACATAAGACACCACTGGTATATCAGATGTAATCCTGAAACCTATGCAATCAGATTTAGTGTGTGGCAAGTAATTTCTGGGCCAAATTTCAGACTTATAGACAAACATTTGGTACTGGTTTGGGCTGATTTACATCTATTTTTGCCTATTTTTACAACAATAAATGGGTGAAATATTTTATGTTCAGAGATGTAATGTTCCAAATGCGCCTAAAGTATCCACATTAATTATTAGAACATGCATAAAATTACATTTGGGCTTCATATTGGCAATATTATGATATTTTTGACATTAACCATCTGAGGAGGTCATGGGCCCCCCCACACCCCGAAAATTGAAATTCTAAAAGTGACCCTCGAGTGGGCCAGCCCAATACAAATTCATTCTCTGATATAAACTGGGTTTCCTGTGAAAATTTCAGCCTGATTGACCAACTTTAAGGGGTGTTTTGGGCTGATCTGGCATTTTACCTATCCCTCGCCAACTTCACTCCCTGAACCTGCACTTTGGGCTAGATATGCATTTCTCAAAGAACAAACTATTAAAATTCATTTCAGTGGCGACTCCTGTAGGAAACAATATGGTTTTCAGCCTTGAATCTACCTTAATTTGGAATATATCAGCATTTCCTGATACAGCCAACTGTGGCTGTATTTTCGCCTTCCTGGACCACATATGACACATAAGACACCACTGGTATATCAGATGTAATCCTGAAACCTATGCAATCAGATTTAGTGTGTGGCAAGTAATTTCTGGGCCAAATTTCAGACTTATAGACAAACATTTGGTACTGGTTTGGGCTGATTTACATCTATTTTTGCCTATTTTTACAACAATAAATGGGTGAAATATTTTATGTTCAGAGATGTAATGTTCCAAATGCGCCTAAAGTATCCACATTAATTATTAGAACATGCATAAAATTACATTTGGGCTTCATATTGGCAATATTATGATATTTTTGACATTAACCATCTGAGGAGGTCATGGGCCCCCCCACACCCCGAAAATTGAAATTCTAAAAGTGACCCTCGAGTGGGCCAGCCCAATACAAATTCATTCTCTGATATAAACTGGGTTTCCTGTGAAAATTTCAGCCTGATTGACCAACTTTAAGGGGTGTTTTGGGCTGATCTGGCATTTTACCTATCCCTCGCCAACTTCACTCCCTGAACCTGCACTTTGGGCTAGATATGCATTTCTCAAAGAACAAACTATTAAAATTCATTTCAGTGGCGACTCCTGTAGGAAACAATATGGTTTTCAGCCTTGAATCTACCTTAATTTGGAATATATCAGCATTTCCTGATACAGCCAACTGTGGCTGTATTTTCGCCTTCCTGGACCACATATGACACATAAGACACCACTGGTATATCAGATGTAATCCTGAAACCTATGCAATCAGATTTAGTGTGTGGCAAGTAATTTCTGGGCCAAATTTCAGACTTATAGACAAACATTTGGTACTGGTTTGGGCTGATTTACATCTATTTTTGCCTATTTTTACAACAATAAATGGGTGAAATATTTTATGTTCAGAGATGTAATGTTCCAAATGCGCCTAAAGTATCCACATTAATTATTAGAACATGCATAAAATTACATTTGGGCTTCATATTGGCAATATTATGATATTTTTGACATTAACCATCTGAGGAGGTCATGGGCCCCCCCACACCCCGAAAATTGAAATTCTAAAAGTGACCCTCGAGTGGGCCAGCCCAATACAAATTCATTCTCTGATATAAACTGGGTTTCCTGTGAAAATTTCAGCCTGATTGACCAACTTTAAGGGGTGTTTTGGGCTGATCTGGCATTTTACCTATCCCTCGCCAACTTCACTCCCTGAACCTGCACTTTGGGCTAGATATGCATTTCTCAAAGAACAAACTATTAAAATTCATTTCAGTGGCGACTCCTGTAGGAAACAATATGGTTTTCAGCCTTGAATCTACCTTAATTTGGAATATATCAGCATTTCCTGATACAGCCAACTGTGGCTGTATTTTCGCCTTCCTGGACCACATATGACACATAAGACACCACTGGTATATCAGATGTAATCCTGAAACCTATGCAATCAGATTTAGTGTGTGGCAAGTAATTTCTGGGCCAAATTTCAGACTTATAGACAAACATTTGGTACTGGTTTGGGCTGATTTACATCTATTTTTGCCTATTTTTACAACAATAAATGGGTGAAATATTTTATGTTCAGAGATGTAATGTTCCAAATGCGCCTAAAGTATCCACATTAATTATTAGAACATGCATAAAATTACATTTGGGCTTCATATTGGCAATATTATGATATTTTTGACATTAACCATCTGAGGAGGTCATGGGCCCCCCCACACCCCGAAAATTGAAATTCTAAAAGTGACCCTCGAGTGGGCCAGCCCAATACAAATTCATTCTCTGATATAAACTGGGTTTCCTGTGAAAATTTCAGCCTGATTGACCAACTTTAAGGGGTGTTTTGGGCTGATCTGGCATTTTACCTATCCCTCGCCAACTTCACTCCCTGAACCTGCACTTTGGGCTAGATATGCATTTCTCAAAGAACAAACTATTAAAATTCATTTCAGTGGCGACTCCTGTAGGAAACAATATGGTTTTCAGCCTTGAATCTACCTTAATTTGGAATATATCAGCATTTCCTGATACAGCCAACTGTGGCTGTATTTTCGCCTTCCTGGACCACATATGACACATAAGACACCACTGGTATATCAGATGTAATCCTGAAACCTATGCAATCAGATTTAGTGTGTGGCAAGTAATTTCTGGGCCAAATTTCAGACTTATAGACAAACATTTGGTACTGGTTTGGGCTGATTTACATCTATTTTTGCCTATTTTTACAACAATAAATGGGTGAAATATTTTATGTTCAGAGATGTAATGTTCCAAATGCGCCTAAAGTATCCACATTAATTATTAGAACATGCATAAAATTACATTTGGGCTTCATATTGGCAATATTATGATATTTTTGACATTAACCATCTGAGGAGGTCATGGGCCCCCCCACACCCCGAAAATTGAAATTCTAAAAGTGACCCTCGAGTGGGCCAGCCCAATACAAATTCATTCTCTGATATAAACTGGGTTTCCTGTGAAAATTTCAGCCTGATTGACCAACTTTAAGGGGTGTTTTGGGCTGATCTGGCATTTTACCTATCCCTCGCCAACTTCACTCCCTGAACCTGCACTTTGGGCTAGATATGCATTTCTCAAAGAACAAACTATTAAAATTCATTTCAGTGGCGACTCCTGTAGGAAACAATATGGTTTTCAGCCTTGAATCTACCTTAATTTGGAATATATCAGCATTTCCTGATACAGCCAACTGTGGCTGTATTTTCGCCTTCCTGGACCACATATGACACATAAGACACCACTGGTATATCAGATGTAATCCTGAAACCTATGCAATCAGATTTAGTGTGTGGCAAGTAATTTCTGGGCCAAATTTCAGACTTATAGACAAACATTTGGTACTGGTTTGGGCTGATTTACATCTATTTTTGCCTATTTTTACAACAATAAATGGGTGAAATATTTTATGTTCAGAGATGTAATGTTCCAAATGCGCCTAAAGTATCCACATTAATTATTAGAACATGCATAAAATTACATTTGGGCTTCATATTGGCAATATTATGATATTTTTGACATTAACCATCTGAGGAGGTCATGGGCCCCCCCACACCCCGAAAATTGAAATTCTAAAAGTGACCCTCGAGTGGGCCAGCCCAATACAAATTCATTCTCTGATATAAACTGGGTTTCCTGTGAAAATTTCAGCCTGATTGACCAACTTTAAGGGGTGTTTTGGGCTGATCTGGCATTTTACCTATCCCTCGCCAACTTCACTCCCTGAACCTGCACTTTGGGCTAGATATGCATTTCTCAAAGAACAAACTATTAAAATTCATTTCAGTGGCGACTCCTGTAGGAAACAATATGGTTTTCAGCCTTGAATCTACCTTAATTTGGAATATATCAGCATTTCCTGATACAGCCAACTGTGGCTGTATTTTCGCCTTCCTGGACCACATATGACACATAAGACACCACTGGTATATCAGATGTAATCCTGAAACCTATGCAATCAGATTTAGTGTGTGGCAAGTAATTTCTGGGCCAAATTTCAGACTTATAGACAAACATTTGGTACTGGTTTGGGCTGATTTACATCTATTTTTGCCTATTTTTACAACAATAAATGGGTGAAATATTTTATGTTCAGAGATGTAATGTTCCAAATGCGCCTAAAGTATCCACATTAATTATTAGAACATGCATAAAATTACATTTGGGCTTCATATTGGCAATATTATGATATTTTTGACATTAACCATCTGAGGAGGTCATGGGCCCCCCCACACCCCGAAAATTGAAATTCTAAAAGTGACCCTCGAGTGGGCCAGCCCAATACAAATTCATTCTCTGATATAAACTGGGTTTCCTGTGAAAATTTCAGCCTGATTGACCAACTTTAAGGGGTGTTTTGGGCTGATCTGGCATTTTACCTATCCCTCGCCAACTTCATTCCCTGAACCTGCACTTTGGGCTAGATATGCATTTCTCAAAGAACAAACTATTAAAATTCATTTCAGTGGCGACTCCTGTAGGAAACAATATGGTTTTCAGCCTTGAATCTACCTTAATTTGGAATATATCAGCATTTCCTGATACAGCCAACTGTGGCTGTATTTTCGCCTTCCTGGACCACATATGACACATAAGACACCACTGGTATATCAGATGTAATCCTGAAACCTATGCAATCAGATTTAGTGTGTGGCAAGTAATTTCTGGGCCAAATTTCAGACTTATAGACAAACATTTGGTACTGGTTTGGGCTGATTTACATCTATTTTTGCCTATTTTTACAACAATAAATGGGTGAAATATTTTATGTTCAGAGATGTAATGTTCCAAATGCGCCTAAAGTATCCACATTAATTATTAGAACATGCATAAAATTACATTTGGGCTTCATATTGGCAATATTATGATATTTTTGACATTAACCATCTGAGGAGGTCATGGGCCCCCCCACACCCCGAAAATTGAAATTCTAAAAGTGACCCTCGAGTGGGCCAGCCCAATACAAATTCATTCTCTGATATAAACTGGGTTTCCTGTGAAAATTTCAGCCTGATTGACCAACTTTAAGGGGTGTTTTGGGCTGATCTGGCATTTTACCTATCCCTCGCCAACTTCACTCCCTGAACCTGCACTTTGGGCTAGATATGCATTTCTCAAAGAACAAACTATTAAAATTCATTTCAGTGGCGACTCCTGTAGGAAACAATATGGTTTTCAGCCTTGAATCTACCTTAATTTGGAATATATCAGCATTTCCTGATACAGCCAACTGTGGCTGTATTTTCGCCTTCCTGGACCACATATGACACATAAGACACCACTGGTATATCAGATGTAATCCTGAAACCTATGCAATCAGATTTAGTGTGTGGCAAGTAATTTCTGGGCCAAATTTCAGACTTATAGACAAACATTTGGTACTGGTTTGGGCTGATTTACATCTATTTTTGCCTATTTTTACAACAATAAATGGGTGAAATATTTTATGTTCAGAGATGTAATGTTCCAAATGCGCCTAAAGTATCCACATTAATTATTAGAACATGCATAAAATTACATTTGGGCTTCATATTGGCAATATTATGATATTTTTGACATTAACCATCTGAGGAGGTCATGGGCCCCCCCACACCCCGAAAATTGAAATTCTAAAAGTGACCCTCGAGTGGGCCAGCCCAATACAAATTCATTCTCTGATATAAACTGGGTTTCCTGTGAAAATTTCAGCCTGATTGACCAACTTTAAGGGGTGTTTTGGGCTGATCTGGCATTTTACCTATCCCTCGCCAACTTCACTCCCTGAACCTGCACTTTGGGCTAGATATGCATTTCTCAAAGAACAAACTATTAAAATTCATTTCAGTGGCGACTCCTGTAGGAAACAATATGGTTTTCAGCCTTGAATCTACCTTAATTTGGAATATATCAGCATTTCCTGATACAGCCAACTGTGGCTGTATTTTCGCCTTCCTGGACCACATATGACACATAAGACACCACTGGTATATCAGATGTAATCCTGAAACCTATGCAATCAGATTTAGTGTGTGGCAAGTAATTTCTGGGCCAAATTTCAGACTTATAGACAAACATTTGGTACTGGTTTGGGCTGATTTACATCTATTTTTGCCTATTTTTACAACAATAAATGGGTGAAATATTTTATGTTCAGAGATGTAATGTTCCAAATGCGCCTAAAGTATCCACATTAATTATTAGAACATGCATAAAATTACATTTGGGCTTCATATTGGCAATATTATGATATTTTTGACATTAACCATCTGAGGAGGTCATGGGCCCCCCCACACCCCGAAAATTGAAATTCTAAAAGTGACCCTCGAGTGGGCCAGCCCAATACAAATTCATTCTCTGATATAAACTGGGTTTCCTGTGAAAATTTCAGCCTGATTGACCAACTTTAAGGGGTGTTTTGGGCTGATCTGGCATTTTACCTATCCCTCGCCAACTTCACTCCCTGAACCTGCACTTTGGGCTAGATATGCATTTCTCAAAGAACAAACTATTAAAATTCATTTCAGTGGCGACTCCTGTAGGAAACAATATGGTTTTCAGCCTTGAATCTACCTTAATTTGGAATATATCAGCATTTCCTGATACAGCCAACTGTGGCTGTATTTTCGCCTTCCTGGACCACATATGACACATAAGACACCACTGGTATATCAGATGTAATCCTGAAACCTATGCAATCAGATTTAGTGTGTGGCAAGTAATTTCTGGGCCAAATTTCAGACTTATAGACAAACATTTGGTACTGGTTTGGGCTGATTTACATCTATTTTTGCCTATTTTTACAACAATAAATGGGTGAAATATTTTATGTTCAGAGATGTAATGTTCCAAATGCGCCTAAAGTATCCACATTAATTATTAGAACATGCATAAAATTACATTTGGGCTTCATATTGGCAATATTATGATATTTTTGACATTAACCATCTGAGGAGGTCATGGGCCCCCCCACACCCCGAAAATTGAAATTCTAAAAGTGACCCTCGAGTGGGCCAGCCCAATACAAATTCATTCTCTGATATAAACTGGGTTTCCTGTGAAAATTTCAGCCTGATTGACCAACTTTAAGGGGTGTTTTGGGCTGATCTGGCATTTTACCTATCCCTCGCCAACTTCACTCCCTGAACCTGCACTTTGGGCTAGATATGCATTTCTCAAAGAACAAACTATTAAAATTCATTTCAGTGGCGACTCCTGTAGGAAACAATATGGTTTTCAGCCTTGAATCTACCTTAATTTGGAATATATCAGCATTTCCTGATACAGCCAACTGTGGCTGTATTTTCGCCTTCCTGGACCACATATGACACATAAGACACCACTGGTATATCAGATGTAATCCTGAAACCTATGCA
>CAXHLB010000683.1:0-83000 GCA_964017235.1 Sabellastarte sp. h YS-2021
GTGCGCCATTTTGACACCATTACTAAGCCAAATATGGGGATGTAATGCTGCAATTTGGGCCAAAGATTAAGTGGGTGGCACTAATAAATATGCAACAGCTTTGGGACTTACATCTAGGTTTAAAACTCAGGTAGCACGCTTCCACGACTGGAAATGAGCTATACTGGTTGCAGTAACTCATATATACAGGGGTTCATGTTTCCACCATAACTAAGCCAAATATTGAGATATTATACTGCAATTTGGTCCAAACACTAAGTAAAAAATACTAATAAATATGGAATAGCTTTGAGATGTACAGAATTGGTTAACTCATGTCACTATTGCTCTGTAACCTGCATTGAAGTGGTCTAGCTGCAATAAACCCCATATACCTAGTGCGCCATTTTGACACCATTACTAAGCCAAATATTGGGATGTAATGCTGCAATTTGGGCCAAAGATTAAGTGGGTGGCACTAATAAATATGCAACAGCTTTGGGACTTACATCTAGGTTTAAAACTCAGGTAGCACGCTTCCACGACTGGAAATGAGCTATACTGGTTGCAGTAACTCATATATACAGGGGTTCATGTTTCCACCATAACTAAGCCAAATATTGAGATATTATACTGCAATTTGGTCCAAACACTAAGTAAAAAATACTAATAAATATGGAATAGCTTTTGAGATGTACAGAATGGGTTAACTCATGTCACTATTGCTCTGTAACCTGCATTGAAGTGGTCTAGCTGCAATAAACCCATATACCTAGTGCGCCATTTAGACACCATTACTAAGCCAAATATGGGGATGTAATGCTGCAATTTGGGCCAAAGATTAAGTGGGTGGCACTAATAAATATGCAACAGCTTTGGGACTTACATCTAGGTTTAAAACTCAGGTAGCACGCTTCCACGACTGGAAATGAGCTATACTGGTTGCAGTAACTCATATATACAGGGGTTCATGTTTCCACCATAACTAAGCCAAATATTGAGATATTATACTGCAATTTGGTCCAAACAGTAAGTAAAAAATACTAATAAATATGGAATAGCTTTGAGATGTACAGAATGGGTTAACTCATGTCACTATTGCTCTGTAACCTGCATTGAAGTGGTCTAGCTGCAATAAACCCATATACCTAGTGCGCCATTTAGACACCATTACTAAGCCAAATATGGGGATGTAATGCTGCAATTTGGGCCAAAGATTAAGTGGGTGGCACTAATAAATATGCAACAGCTTTGGGACTTACATCTAGGTTTAAAACTCAGGTAGCACGCTTCCACGACTGGAAATGAGCTATACTGGTTGCAGTAACTCATATATACAGGGGTTCATGTTTCCACCATAACTAAGCCAAATATTGAGATATTATACTGCAATTTGGTCCAAACAGTAAGTAAAAAATACTAATAAATATGGAATAGCTTTGAGATGTACAGAATGGGTTAACTCATGTCACTATTGCTCTGTAACCTGCATTGAAGTGGTCTAGCTGCAATAAACCCATATACCTAGTGCGTCATTTTGACACCATTACTAAGCCAAATATGGGGATGTAATGCTGCAATTTGGGCCAAAGATTAAGTGGGTGGCACTAATAAATATGCAACAGCTTTGGGACTTACATCTAGGTTTAAAACTCAGGTAGCACGCTTCCACGACTGGAAATGAGCTATACTGGTTGCAGTAACTCATATATACAGGGGTTCATGTTTCCACCATAACTAAGCCAAATATTGAGATATTATACTGCAATTTGGTCCAAACACTAAGTAAAAAATACTATAAATATGGAATAGCTTTGAGATGTACAGAATGGGTTAACTCATGTCACTATTGCTCTGTAACCTGCATTGAAGTGGTCTAGCTGCAATAAACCCATATACCTAGTGCGCCATTTTGACACCATTACTAAGCCAAATATTGGGATGTAATGCTGCAATTTGGGCCAAAGATTAAGTGGGTGGCACTAATAAATATGCAACAGCTTTGGGACTTACATCTAGGTTTAAAACTCAGGTAGCACGCTTCCACGACTGGAAATGAGCTATACTGGTTGCAGTAACTCATATATACAGGGGTTCATGTTTCCACCATAACTAAGCCAAATATTGAGATATTATACTGCAATTTGGTCCAAACAGTAAGTAAAAAATACTAATAAATATGGAATAGCTTTGAGATGTACAGAATGGGTTAACTCATGTCACTATTGCTCTGTAACCTGCATTGAAGTGGTCTAGCTGCAATAAACCCATATACCTAGTGCGCCATTTAGACACCATTACTAAGCCAAATATGGGGATGTAATGCTGCAATTTGGGCCAAAGATTAAGTGGGTGGCACTAATAAATATGCAACAGCTTTGGGACTTACATCTAGGTTTAAAACTCAGGTAGCACGCTTCCACGACTGGAAATGAGCTATACTGGTTGCAGTAACTCATATATACAGGGGTTCATGTTTCCACCATAACTAAGCCAAATATTGAGATATTATACTGCAATTTGGTCCAAACAGTAAGTAAAAAATACTAATAAATATGGAATAGCTTTGAGATGTACAGAATGGGTTAACTCATGTCACTATTGCTCTGTAACCTGCATTGAAGTGGTCTAGCTGCAATAAACCCATATACCTAGTGCGTCATTTTGACACCATTACTAAGCCAAATATGGGGATGTAATGCTGCAATTTGGGCCAAAGATTAAGTGGGTGGCACTAATAAATATGCAACAGCTTTGGGACTTACATCTAGGTTTAAAACTCAGGTAGCACGCTTCCACGACTGGAAATGAGCTATACTGGTTGCAGTAACTCATATATACAGGGGTTCATGTTTCCACCATAACTAAGCCAAATATTGAGATATTATACTGCAATTTGGTCCAAACACTAAGTAAAAAATACTAATAAATATGGAATAGCTTTGAGATGTACAGAATGGGTTAACTCATGTCACTATTGCTCTGTAACCTGCATTGAAGTGGTCTAGCTGCAATAAACCCATATACCTAGTGCGCCATTTTGACACCATTACTAAGCCAAATATGGGGATGTAATGCTGCAATTTGGGCCAAAGATTAAGTGGGTGGCACTAATAAATATGCAACAGCTTTGGGACTTACATCTAGGTTTAAAACTCAGGTAGCACGCTTCCACGACTGGAAATGAGCTATACTGGTTGCAAGTAACTCATATATACAGGGGTTCATGTTTCCACCATAACTAAGCCAAATATTGAGATATTATACTGCAATTTGGTCCAAACACTAAGTAAAAAATACTAATAAATATGGAATAGCTTTGAGATGTACAGAATGGGTTAACTCATGTCACTATTGCTCTGTAACCTGCATTGAAGTGGTCTAGCTGCAATAAACCCATATACCTAGTGCGCCATTTTGACACCATTACTAAGCCAAATATGGGGATGTAATGCTGCAATTTGGGCCAAAGATTAAGTGGGTGGCACTAATAAATATGCAACAGCTTTGGGACTTACATCTAGGTTTAAAACTCAGGTAGCACGCTTCCACGACTGGAAATGAGCTATACTGGTTGCAGTAACTCATATATACAGGGGTTCATGTTTCCACCATAACTAAGCCAAATATTGAGATATTATACTGCAATTTGGTCCAAACACTAAGTAAAAAAATACTAATAAATATGGAATAGCTTTGAGATGTACAGAATGGGTTAACTCATGTCACTATTGCTCTGTAACCTGCATTGAAGTGGTCTAGCTGCAATAAACCCATATACCTAGTGCGCCATTTTGACACCATTACTAAGCCAAATATGGGGATGTAATGCTGCAATTTGGGCCAAAGATTAAGTGGGTGGCACTAATAAATATGCAACAGCTTTGGGACTTACATCTAGGTTTAAAACTCAGGTAGCACGCTTCCACGACTGGAAATGAGCTATACTGGTTGCAGTAACTCATATATACAGGGGTTCATGTTTCCACCATAACTAAGCCAAATATTGAGATATTATACTGCAATTTGGTCCAAACACTAAGTAAAAAATACTAATAAATATGGAATAGCTTTGAGATGTACAGAATGGGTTAACTCATGTCACTATTGCTCTGTAACCTGCATTGAAGTGGTCTAGCTGCAATAAACCCATATACCTAGTGCGCCATTTTGACACCATTACTAAGCCAAATATGGGGATGTAATGCTGCAATTTGGGCCAAAGATTAAGTGGGTGGCACTAATAAATATGCAACAGCTTTGGGACTTACATCTAGGTTTAAAACTCAGGTAGCACGCTTCCACGACTGGAAATGAGCTATACTGGTTGCAGTAACTCATATATACAGGGGTTCATGTTTCCACCATAACTAAGCCAAATATTGAGATATTATACTGCAATTTGGTCCAAACACTAAGTAAAAAATACTAATAAATATGGAATAGCTTTGAGATGTACAGAATGGGTTAACTCATGTCACTATTGCTCTGTAACCTGCATTGAAGTGGTCTAGCTGCAATAAACCCCATATACCTAGTGCGCCATTTTGACACCATTACTAAGCCAAATATTGGGATGTAATGCTGCAATTTGGGCCAAAGATTAAGTGGGTGGCACTAATAAATATGCAACAGCTTTGGGACTTACATCTAGGTTTAAAACTCAGGTAGCACGCTTCCACGACTGGAAATGAGCTATACTGGTTGCAGTAACTCATATATACAGGGGTTCATGTTTCCACCATAACTAAGCCAAATATTGAGATATTATACTGCAATTTGGTCCAAACACTAAGTAAAAAATACTAATAAATATGGAATAGCTTTGAGATGTACAGAATGGGTTAACTCATGTCACTATTGCTCTGTAACCTGCATTGAAGTGGTCTAGCTGCAATAAACCCATATACCTAGTGCGCCATTTAGACACCATTACTAAGCCAAATATGGGGATGTAATGCTGCAATTTGGGCCAAAGATTAAGTGGGTGGCACTAATAAATATGCAACAGCTTTGGGACTTACATCTAGGTTTAAAACTCAGGTAGCACGCTTCCACGACTGGAAATGAGCTATACTGGTTGCAGTAACTCATATATACAGGGGTTCATGTTTCCACCATAACTAAGCCAAATATTGAGATATTATACTGCAATTTGGTCCAAACAGTAAGTAAAAAATACTAATAAATATGGAATAGCTTTGAGATGTACAGAATGGGTTAACTCATGTCACTATTGCTCTGTAACCTGCATTGAAGTGGTCTAGCTGCAATAAACCCATATACCTAGTGCGCCATTTAGACACCATTACTAAGCCAAATATGGGGATGTAATGCTGCAATTTGGGCCAAAGATTAAGTGGGTGGCACTAATAAATATGCAACAGCTTTGGGACTTACATCTAGGTTTAAAACTCAGGTAGCACGCTTCCACGACTGGAAATGAGCTATACTGGTTGCAGTAACTCATATATACAGGGGTTCATGTTTCCACCATAACTAAGCCAAATATTGAGATATTATACTGCAATTTGGTCCAAACAGTAAGTAAAAAATACTAATAAATATGGAATAGCTTTGAGATGTACAGAATGGGTTAACTCATGTCACTATTGCTCTGTAACCTGCATTGAAGTGGTCTAGCTGCAATAAACCCATATACCTAGTGCGTCATTTTGACACCATTACTAAGCCAAATATGGGGATGTAATGCTGCAATTTGGGCCAAAGATTAAGTGGGTGGCACTAATAAATATGCAACAGCTTTGGGACTTACATCTAGGTTTAAAACTCAGGTAGCACGCTTCCACGACTGGAAATGAGCTATACTGGTTGCAGTAACTCATATATACAGGGGTTCATGTTTCCACCATAACTAAGCCAAATATTGAGATATTATACTGCAATTTGGTCCAAACACTAAGTAAAAAATACTAATAAATATGGAATAGCTTTGAGATGTACAGAATGGGTTAACTCATGTCACTATTGCTCTGTAACCTGCATTGAAGTGGTCTAGCTGCAATAAACCCATATACCTAGTGCGCCATTTTGAACACCATTACTAAGCCAAATATTGGGATGTAATGCTGCAATTTGGGCCAAAGATTAAGTGGGTGGCACTAATAAATATGCAACAGCTTTGGGACTTACATCTAGGTTTAAAACTCAGGTAGCACGCTTCCACGACTGGAAATGAGCTATACTGGTTGCAGTAACTCATATATACAGGGGTTCATGTTTCCACCATAACTAAGCCAAATATTGAGATATTATACTGCAATTTGGTCCAAACAGTAAGTAAAAAATACTAATAAATATGGAATAGCTTTGAGATGTACAGAATGGGTTAACTCATGTCACTATTGCTCTGTAACCTGCATTGAAGTGGTCTAGCTGCAATAAACCCATATACCTAGTGCGCCATTTTGACACCATTACTAAGCCAAATATGGGGATGTAATGCTGCAATTTGGGCCAAAGATTAAGTGGGTGGCACTAATAAATATGCAACAGCTTTGGGACTTACATCTAGGTTTAAAACTCAGGTAGCACGCTTCCACGACTGGAAATGAGCTATACTGGTTGCAGTAACTCATATATACAGGGGTTCATGTTTCCACCATAACTAAGCCAAATATTGAGATATTATACTGCAATTTGGTCCAAACAGTAAGTAAAAAATACTAATAAATATGGAATAGCTTTGAGATGTACAGAATGGGTTAACTCATGTCACTATTGCTCTGTAACCTGCATTGAAGTGGTCTAGCTGCAATAAACCCATATACCTAGTGCGCCATTTAGACACCATTACTAAGCCAAATATGGGGATGTAATGCTGCAATTTGGGCCAAAGATTAAGTGGGTGGCACTAATAAATATGCAACAGCTTTGGGACTTACATCTAGGTTTAAAACTCAGGTAGCACGCTTCCACGACTGGAAATGAGCTATACTGGTTGCAGTAACTCATATATACAGGGGTTCATGTTTCCACCATAACTAAGCCAAATATTGAGATATTATACTGCAATTTGGTCCAAACACTAAGTAAAAAATACTAATAAATATGGAATAGCTTTGAGATGTACAGAATGGGTTAACTCATGTCACTATTGCTCTGTAACCTGCATTGAAGTGGTCTAGCTGCAATAAACCCATATACCTAGTGCGTCATTTTGACACCATTACTAAGCCAAATATGGGGATGTAATGCTGCAATTTGGGCCAAAGATTAAGTGGGTGGCACTAATAAATATGCAACAGCTTTGGGACTTACATCTAGGTTTAAAACTCAGGTAGCACGCTTCCACGACTGGAAATGAGCTATACTGGTTGCAGTAACTCATATATACAGGGGTTCATGTTTCCACCATAACTAAGCCAAATATTGAGATATTATACTGCAATTTGGTCCAAACACTAAGTAAAAAATACTAATAAATATGGAATAGCTTTGAGATGTACAGAATGGGTTAACTCATGTCACTATTGCTCTGTAACCTGCATTGAAGTGGTCTAGCTGCAATAAACCCATATACCTAGTGCGCCATTTTGACACCATTACTAAGCCAAATATGGGGATGTAATGCTGCAATTTGGGCCAAAGATTAAGTGGGTGGCACTAATAAATATGCAACAGCTTTGGGACTTACATCTAGGTTTAAAACTCAGGTAGCACGCTTCCACGACTGGAAATGAGCTATACTGGTTGCAGTAACTCATATATACAGGGGTTCATGTTTCCACCATAACTAAGCCAAATATTGAGATATTATACTGCAATTTGGTCCAAACAGTAAGTAAAAAATACTAATAAATATGGAATAGCTTTGAGATGTACAGAATGGGTTAACTCATGTCACTATTGCTCTCTGTAACCTGCATTGAAGTGGTCTAGCTGCAATAAACCCATATACCTAGTGCGCCATTTAGACACCATTACTAAGCCAAATATGGGGATGTAATGCTGCAATTTGGGCCAAAGATTAAGTGGGTGGCACTAATAAATATGCAACAGCTTTGGGACTTACATCTAGGTTTAAAACTCAGGTAGCACGCTTCCACGACTGGAAATGAGCTATACTGGTTGCAGTAACTCATATATACAGGGGTTCATGTTTCCACCATAACTAAGCCAAATATTGAGATATTATACTGCAATTTGGTCCAAACAGTAAGTAAAAAATACTAATAAATATGGAATAGCTTTGAGATGTACAGAATGGGTTAACTCATGTCACTATTGCTCTGTAACCTGCATTGAAGTGGTCTAGCTGCAATAAACCCATATACCTAGTGCGTCATTTTGACACCATTACTAAGCCAAATATGGGGATGTAATGCTGCAATTTGGGCCAAAGATTAAGTGGGTGGCACTAATAAATATGCAACAGCTTTGGGACTTACATCTAGGTTTAAAACTCAGGTAGCACGCTTCCACGACTGGAAATGAGCTATACTGGTTGCAGTAACTCATATATACAGGGGTTCATGTTTCCACCATAACTAAGCCAAATATTGAGATATTATACTGCAATTTGGTCCAAACACTAAGTAAAAAATACTAATAAATATGGAATAGCTTTGAGATGTACAGAATGGGTTAACTCATGTCACTATTGCTCTGTAACCTGCATTGAAGTGGTCTAGCTGCAATAAACCCATATACCTAGTGCGTCATTTTGACACCATTACTAAGCCAAATATGGGGATGTAATGCTGCAATTTGGGCCAAAGATTAAGTGGGTGGCACTAATAAATATGCAACAGCTTTGGGACTTACATCTAGGTTTAAAACTCAGGTAGCACGCTTCCACGACTGGAAATGAGCTATACTGGTTGCAGTAACTCATATATACAGGGGTTCATGTTCCACCATAACTAAGCCAAATATTGAGATATTATACTGCAATTTGGTCCAAACACTAAGTAAAAAATACTAATAATATGGAATAGCTTTGAGATGTACAGAATGGGTTAACTCATGTCACTATTGCTCTGTAACCTGCATTGAAGTGGTCTAGCTGCAATAAACCCATATACCTAGTGCGCCATTTTGACACCATTACTAAGCCAAATATGGGGATGTAATGCTGCAATTTGGGCCAAAGATTAAGTGGGTGGCACTAATAAATATGCAACAGCTTTGGGACTTACATCTAGGTTTAAAACTCAGGTAGCACGCTTCCACGACTGGAAATGAGCTATACTGGTTGCAGTAACTCATATATACAGGGGTTCATGTTTCCACCATAACTAAGCCAAATATTGAGATATTATACTGCAATTTGGTCCAAACAGTAAGTAAAAAATACTAATAAATATGGAATAGCTTTGAGATGTACAGAATGGGTTAACTCATGTCACTATTGCTCTGTAACCTGCATTGAAGTGGTCTAGCTGCAATAAACCCATATACCTAGTGCGCCATTTAGACACCATTACTAAGCCAAATATGGGGATGTAATGCTGCAATTTGGGCCAAAGATTAAGTGGGTGGCACTAATAAATATGCAACAGCTTTGGGACTTACATCTAGGTTTAAAACTCAGGTAGCACGCTTCCACGACTGGAAATGAGCTATACTGGTTGCAGTAACTCATATATACAGGGGTTCATGTTTCCACCATAACTAAGCCAAATATTGAGATATTATACTGCAATTTGGTCCAAACAGTAAGTAAAAAATACTAATAAATATGGAATAGCTTTGAGATGTACAGAATGGGTTAACTCATGTCACTATTGCTCTGTAACCTGCATTGAAGTGGTCTAGCTGCAATAAACCCATATACCTAGTGCGCCATTTTGACACCATTACTAAGCCAAATATGGGGATGTAATGCTGCAATTTGGGCCAAAGATTAAGTGGGTGGCACTAATAAATATGCAACAGCTTTGGGACTTACATCTAGGTTTAAAACTCAGGTAGCACGCTTCCACGACTGGAAATGAGCTATACTGGTTGCAGTAACTCATATATACAGGGGTTCATGTTTCCACCATAACTAAGCCAAATATTGAGATATTATACTGCAATTTGGTCCAAACAGTAAGTAAAAAATACTAATAAATATGGAATAGCTTTGAGATGTACAGAATGGGTTAACTCATGTCACTATTGCTCTGTAACCTGCATTGAAGTGGTCTAGCTGCAATAAACCCATATACCTAGTGCGCCATTTAGACACCATTACTAAGCCAAATATGGGGATGTAATGCTGCAATTTGGGCCAAAGATTAAGTGGGTGGCACTAATAAATATGCAACAGCTTTGGGACTTACATCTAGGTTTAAAACTCAGGTAGCACGCTTCCACGACTGGAAATGAGCTATACTGGTTGCAGTAACTCATATATACAGGGGTTCATGTTTCCACCATAACTAAGCCAAATATTGAGATATTATACTGCAATTTGGTCCAAACACTAAGTAAAAAATACTAATAAATATGGAATAGCTTTGAGATGTACAGAATGGGTTAACTCATGTCACTATTGCTCTGTAACCTGCATTGAAGTGGTCTAGCTGCAATAAACCCATATACCTAGTGCGTCATTTTGACACCATTACTAAGCCAAATATGGGGATGTAATGCTGCAATTTGGGCCAAAGATTAAGTGGGTGGCACTAATAAATATGCAACAGCTTTGGGACTTACATCTAGGTTTAAAACTCAGGTAGCACGCTTCCACGACTGGAAATGAGCTATACTGGTTGCAGTAACTCATATATACAGGGGTTCATGTTTCCACCATAACTAAGCCAAATATTGAGATATTATACTGCAATTTGGTCCAAACACTAAGTAAAAAATACTAATAAATATGGAATAGCTTTGAGATGTACAGAATGGGTTAACTCATGTCACTATTGCTCTGTAACCTGCATTGAAGTGGTCTAGCTGCAATAAACCCATATACCTAGTGCGCCATTTTGACACCATTACTAAGCCAAATATGGGGATGTAATGCTGCAATTTGGGCCAAAGATTAAGTGGGTGGCACTAATAAATATGCAACAGCTTTGGGACTTACATCTAGGTTTAAAACTCAGGTAGCACGCTTCCACGACTGGAAATGAGCTATACTGGTTGCAGTAACTCATATATACAGGGGTTCATGTTTCCACCATAACTAAGCCAAATATTGAGATATTATACTGCAATTTGGTCCAAACAGTAAGTAAAAAATACTAATAAATATGGAATAGCTTTGAGATGTACAGAATGGGTTAACTCATGTCACTATTGCTCTGTAACCTGCATTGAAGTGGTCTAGCTGCAATAAACCCATATACCTAGTGCGCCATTTAGACACCATTACTAAGCCAAATATGGGGATGTAATGCTGCAATTTGGGCCAAAGATTAAGTGGGTGGCACTAATAAATATGCAACAGCTTTGGGACTTACATCTAGGTTTAAAACTCAGGTAGCACGCTTCCACGACTGGAAATGAGCTATACTGGTTGCAGTAACTCATATATACAGGGGTTCATGTTTCCACCATAACTAAGCCAAATATTGAGATATTATACTGCAATTTGGTCCAAACAGTAAGTAAAAAATACTAATAAATATGGAATAGCTTTGAGATGTACAGAATGGGTTAACTCATGTCACTATTGCTCTGTAACCTGCATTGAAGTGGTCTAGCTGCAATAAACCCATATACCTAGTGCGTCATTTTGACACCATTACTAAGCCAAATATGGGGATGTAATGCTGCAATTTGGGCCAAAGATTAAGTGGGTGGCACTAATAAATATGCAACAGCTTTGGGACTTACATCTAGGTTTAAAACTCAGGTAGCACGCTTCCACGACTGGAAATGAGCTATACTGGTTGCAGTAACTCATATATACAGGGGTTCATGTTTCCACCATAACTAAGCCAAATATTGAGATATTATACTGCAATTTGGTCCAAACACTAAGTAAAAAATACTAATAAATATGGAATAGCTTTGAGATGTACAGAATGGGTTAACTCATGTCACTATTGCTCTGTAACCTGCATTGAAGTGGTCTAGCTGCAATAAACCCATATACCTAGTGCGTCATTTTGACACCATTACTAAGCCAAATATGGGGATGTAATGCTGCAATTTGGGCCAAAGATTAAGTGGGTGGCACTAATAAATATGCAACAGCTTTGGGACTTACATCTAGGTTTAAAACTCAGGTAGCACGCTTCCACGACTGGAAATGAGCTATACTGGTTGCAGTAACTCATATATACAGGGGTTCATGTTTCCACCATAACTAAGCCAAATATTGAGATATTATACTGCAATTTGGTCCAAACACTAAGTAAAAAATACTAATAAATATGGAATAGCTTTGAGATGTACAGAATGGGTTAACTCATGTCACTATTGCTCTGTAACCTGCATTGAAGTGGTCTAGCTGCAATAAACCCATATACCTAGTGCGCCATTTTGACACCATTACTAAGCCAAATATGGGGATGTAATGCTGCAATTTGGGCCAAAGATTAAGTGGGTGGCACTAATAAATATGCAACAGCTTTGGGACTTACATCTAGGTTTAAAACTCAGGTAGCACGCTTCCACGACTGGAAATGAGCTATACTGGTTGCAGTAACTCATATATACAGGGGTTCATGTTTCCACCATAACTAAGCCAAATATTGAGATATTATACTGCAATTTGGTCCAAACAGTAAGTAAAAAATACTAATAAATATGGAATAGCTTTGAGATGTACAGAATGGGTTAACTCATGTCACTATTGCTCTGTAACCTGCATTGAAGTGGTCTAGCTGCAATAAACCCATATACCTAGTGCGCCATTTAGACACCATTACTAAGCCAAATATGGGGATGTAATGCTGCAATTTGGGCCAAAGATTAAGTGGGTGGCACTAATAAATATGCAACAGCTTTGGGACTTACATCTAGGTTTAAAACTCAGGTAGCACGCTTCCACGACTGGAAATGAGCTATACTGGTTGCAGTAACTCATATATACAGGGGTTCATGTTTCCACCATAACTAAGCCAAATATTGAGATATTATACTGCAATTTGGTCCAAACAGTAAGTAAAAAATACTAATAAATATGGAATAGCTTTGAGATGTACAGAATGGGTTAACTCATGTCACTATTGCTCTGTAACCTGCATTGAAGTGGTCTAGCTGCAATAAACCCATATACCTAGTGCGTCATTTTGACACCATTACTAAGCCAAATATGGGGATGTAATGCTGCAATTTGGGCCAAAGATTAAGTGGGTGGCACTAATAAATATGCAACAGCTTTGGGACTTACATCTAGGTTTAAAACTCAGGTAGCACGCTTCCACGACTGGAAATGAGCTATACTGGTTGCAGTAACTCATATATACAGGGGTTCATGTTTCCACCATAACTAAGCCAAATATTGAGATATTATACTGCAATTTGGTCCAAACACTAAGTAAAAAATACTAATAAATATGGAATAGCTTTGAGATGTACAGAATGGGTTAACTCATGTCACTATTGCTCTGTAACCTGCATTGAAGTGGTCTAGCTGCAATAAACCCATATACCTAGTGCGCCATTTTGACACCATTACTAAGCCAAATATGGGGATGTAATGCTGCAATTTGGGCCAAAGATTAAGTGGGTGGCACTAATAAATATGCAACAGCTTTGGGACTTACATCTAGGTTTAAAACTCAGGTAGCACGCTTCCACGACTGGAAATGAGCTATACTGGTTGCAGTAACTCATATATACAGGGGTTCATGTTTCCACCATAACTAAGCCAAATATTGAGATATTATACTGCAATTTGGTCCAAACAGTAAGTAAAAAATACTAATAAATATGGAATAGCTTTGAGATGTACAGAATGGGTTAACTCATGTCACTATTGCTCTGTAACCTGCATTGAAGTGGTCTAGCTGCAATAAACCCATATACCTAGTGCGTCATTTTGACACCATTACTAAGCCAAATATGGGGATGTAATGCTGCAATTTGGGCCAAAGATTAAGTGGGTGGCACTAATAAATATGCAACAGCTTTGGGACTTACATCTAGGTTTAAAACTCAGGTAGCACGCTTCCACGACTGGAAATGAGCTATACTGGTTGCAGTAACTCATATATACAGGGGTTCATGTTTCCACCATAACTAAGCCAAATATTGAGATATTATACTGCAATTTGGTCCAAACACTAAGTAAAAAATACTAATAAATATGGAATAGCTTTGAGATGTACAGAATGGGTTAACTCATGTCACTATTGCTCTGTAACCTGCATTGAAGTGGTCTAGCTGCAATAAACCCATATACCTAGTGCGTCATTTTGACACCATTACTAAGCCAAATATGGGGATGTAATGCTGCAATTTGGGCCAAAGATTAAGTGGGTGGCACTAATAAATATGCAACAGCTTTGGGACTTACATCTAGGTTTAAAACTCAGGTAGCACGCTTCCACGACTGGAAATGAGCTATACTGGTTGCAGTAACTCATATATACAGGGGTTCATGTTTCCACCATAACTAAGCCAAATATTGAGATATTATACTGCAATTTGGTCCAAACACTAAGTAAAAAATACTAATAAATATGGAATAGCTTTGAGATGTACAGAATGGGTTAACTCATGTCACTATTGCTCTGTAACCTGCATTGAAGTGGTCTAGCTGCAATAAACCCATATACCTAGTGCGCCATTTTGACACCATTACTAAGCCAAATATGGGGATGTAATGCTGCAATTTGGGCCAAAGATTAAGTGGGTGGCACTAATAAATATGCAACAGCTTTGGGACTTACATCTAGGTTTAAAACTCAGGTAGCACGCTTCCACGACTGGAAATGAGCTATACTGGTTGCAGTAACTCATATATACAGGGGTTCATGTTTCCACCATAACTAAGCCAAATATTGAGATATTATACTGCAATTTGGTCCAAACAGTAAGTAAAAAATACTAATAAATATGGAATAGCTTTGAGATGTACAGAATGGGTTAACTCATGTCACTATTGCTCTGTAACCTGCATTGAAGTGGTCTAGCTGCAATAAACCCATATACCTAGTGCGCCATTTAGACACCATTACTAAGCCAAATATGGGGATGTAATGCTGCAATTTGGGCCAAAGATTAAGTGGGTGGCACTAATAAATATGCAACAGCTTTGGGACTTACATCTAGGTTTAAAACTCAGGTAGCACGCTTCCACGACTGGAAATGAGCTATACTGGTTGCAGTAACTCATATATACAGGGGTTCATGTTTCCACCATAACTAAGCCAAATATTGAGATATTATACTGCAATTTGGTCCAAACAGTAAGTAAAAAATACTAATAAATATGGAATAGCTTTGAGATGTACAGAATGGGTTAACTCATGTCACTATTGCTCTGTAACCTGCATTGAAGTGGTCTAGCTGCAATAAACCCATATACCTAGTGCGTCATTTTGACACCATTACTAAGCCAAATATGGGGATGTAATGCTGCAATTTGGGCCAAAGATTAAGTGGGTGGCACTAATAAATATGCAACAGCTTTGGGACTTACATCTAGGTTTAAAACTCAGGTAGCACGCTTCCACGACTGGAAATGAGCTATACTGGTTGCAGTAACTCATATATACAGGGGTTCATGTTTCCACCATAACTAAGCCAAATATTGAGATATTATACTGCAATTTGGTCCAAACACTAAGTAAAAAATACTAATAAATATGGAATAGCTTTGAGATGTACAGAATGGGTTAACTCATGTCACTATTGCTCTGTAACCTGCATTGAAGTGGTCTAGCTGCAATAAACCCATATACCTAGTGCGCCATTTTGACACCATTACTAAGCCAAATATGGGGATGTAATGCTGCAATTTGGGCCAAAGATTAAGTGGGTGGCACTAATAAATATGCAACAGCTTTGGGACTTACATCTAGGTTTAAAACTCAGGTAGCACGCTTCCACGACTGGAAATGAGCTATACTGGTTGCAGTAACTCATATATACAGGGGTTCATGTTTCCACCATAACTAAGCCAAATATTGAGATATTATACTGCAATTTGGTCCAAACACTAAGTAAAAAATACTAATAAATATGGAATAGCTTTGAGATGTACAGAATGGGTTAACTCATGTCACTATTGCTCTGTAACCTGCATTGAAGTGGTCTAGCTGCAATAAACCCATATACCTAGTGCGCCATTTTGACACCATTACTAAGCCAAATATGGGGATGTAATGCTGCAATTTGGGCCAAAGATTAAGTGGGTGGCACTAATAAATATGCAACAGCTTTGGGACTTACATCTAGGTTTAAAACTCAGGTAGCACGCTTCCACGACTGGAAATGAGCTATACTGGTTGCAGTAACTCATATATACAGGGGTTCATGTTTCCACCATAACTAAGCCAAATATTGAGATATTATACTGCAATTTGGTCCAAACACTAAGTAAAAAATACTAATAAATATGGAATAGCTTTGAGATGTACAGAATGGGTTAACTCATGTCACTATTGCTCTGTAACCTGCATTGAAGTGGTCTAGCTGCAATAAACCCATATACCTAGTGCGCCATTTTGACACCATTACTAAGCCAAATATTGGGATGTAATGCTGCAATTTGGGCCAAAGATTAAGTGGGTGGCACTAATAAATATGCAACAGCTTTGGGACTTACATCTAGGTTTAAAACTCAGGTAGCACGCTTCCACGACTGGAAATGAGCTATACTGGTTGCAGTAACTCATATATACAGGGGTTCATGTTTCCACCATAACTAAGCCAAATATTGAGATATTATACTGCAATTTGGTCCAAACAGTAAGTAAAAAATACTAATAAATATGGAATAGCTTTGAGATGTACAGAATGGGTTAACTCATGTCACTATTGCTCTGTAACCTGCATTGAAGTGGTCTAGCTGCAATAAACCCATATACCTAGTGCGCCATTTAGACACCATTACTAAGCCAAATATGGGGATGTAATGCTGCAATTTGGGCCAAAGATTAAGTGGGTGGCACTAATAAATATGCAACAGCTTTGGGACTTACATCTAGGTTTAAAACTCAGGTAGCACGCTTCCACGACTGGAAATGAGCTATACTGGTTGCAGTAACTCATATATACAGGGGTTCATGTTTCCACCATAACTAAGCCAAATATTGAGATATTATACTGCAATTTGGTCCAAACAGTAAGTAAAAAATACTAATAAATATGCAATAGCTTTGAGATGTACAGAATGGGTTAACTCATGTCACTATTGCTCTGTAACCTGCATTGAAGTGGTCTAGCTGCAATAAACCCATATACCTAGTGCGCCATTTAGACACCATTACTAAGCCAAATATGGGGATGTAATGCTGCAATTTGGGCCAAAGATTAAGTGGGTGGCACTAATAAATATGCAACAGCTTTGGGACTTACATCTAGGTTTAAAACTCAGGTAGCACGCTTCCACGACTGGAAATGAGCTATACTGGTTGCAGTAACTCATATATACAGGGGTTCATGTTTCCACCATAACTAAGCCAAATATTGAGATATTATACTGCAATTTGGTCCAAACAGTAAGTAAAAAATACTAATAAATATGGAATAGCTTTGAGATGTACAGAATGGGTTAACTCATGTCACTATTGCTCTGTAACCTGCATTGAAGTGGTCTAGCTGCAATAAACCCATATACCTAGTGCGTCATTTTGACACCATTACTAAGCCAAATATGGGGATGTAATGCTGCAATTTGGGCCAAAGATTAAGTGGGTGGCACTAATAAATATGCAACAGCTTTGGGACTTACATCTAGGTTTAAAACTCAGGTAGCACGCTTCCACGACTGGAAATGAGCTATACTGGTTGCAGTAACTCATATATACAGGGGTTCATGTTTCCACCATAACTAAGCCAAATATTGAGATATTATACTGCAATTTGGTCCAAACACTAAGTAAAAAATACTAATAAATATGGAATAGCTTTGAGATGTACAGAATGGGTTAACTCATGTCACTATTGCTCTGTAACCTGCATTGAAGTGGTCTAGCTGCAATAAACCCATATACCTAGTGCGTCATTTTGACACCATTACTAAGCCAAATATGGGGATGTAATGCTGCAATTTGGGCCAAAGATTAAGTGGGTGGCACTAATAAATATGCAACAGCTTTGGGACTTACATCTAGGTTTAAAACTCAGGTAGCACGCTTCCACGACTGGAAATGAGCTATACTGGTTGCAGTAACTCATATATACAGGGGTTCATGTTTCCACCATAACTAAGCCAAATATTGAGATATTATACTGCAATTTGGTCCAAACACTAAGTAAAAAATACTAATAAATATGGAATAGCTTTGAGATGTACAGAATGGGTTAACTCATGTCACTATTGCTCTGTAACCTGCATTGAAGTGGTCTAGCTGCAATAAACCCATATACCTAGTGCGCCATTTTGACACCATTACTAAGCCAAATATGGGGATGTAATGCTGCAATTTGGGCCAAAGATTAAGTGGGTGGCACTAATAAATATGCAACAGCTTTGGGACTTACATCTAGGTTTAAAACTCAGGTAGCACGCTTCCACGACTGGAAATGAGCTATACTGGTTGCAGTAACTCATATATACAGGGGTTCATGTTTCCACCATAACTAAGCCAAATATTGAGATATTATACTGCAATTTGGTCCAAACAGTAAGTAAAAAATACTAATAAATATGGAATAGCTTTGAGATGTACAGAATGGGTTAACTCATGTCACTATTGCTCTGTAACCTGCATTGAAGTGGTCTAGCTGCAATAAACCCATATACCTAGTGCGCCATTTAGACACCATTACTAAGCCAAATATGGGGATGTAATGCTGCAATTTGGGCCAAAGATTAAGTGGGTGGCACTAATAAATATGCAACAGCTTTGGGACTTACATCTAGGTTTAAAACTCAGGTAGCACGCTTCCACGACTGGAAATGAGCTATACTGGTTGCAGTAACTCATATATACAGGGGTTCATGTTTCCACCATAACTAAGCCAAATATTGAGATATTATACTGCAATTTGGTCCAAACAGTAAGTAAAAAATACTAATAAATATGGAATAGCTTTGAGATGTACAGAATGGGTTAACTCATGTCACTATTGCTCTGTAACCTGCATTGAAGTGGTCTAGCTGCAATAAACCCATATACCTAGTGCGTCATTTTGACACCATTACTAAGCCAAATATGGGGATGTAATGCTGCAATTTGGGCCAAAGATTAAGTGGGTGGCACTAATAAATATGCAACAGCTTTGGGACTTACATCTAGGTTTAAAACTCAGGTAGCACGCTTCCACGACTGGAAATGAGCTATACTGGTTGCAGTAACTCATATATACAGGGGTTCATGTTTCCACCATAACTAAGCCAAATATTGAGATATTATACTGCAATTTGGTCCAAACACTAAGTAAAAAATACTAATAAATATGGAATAGCTTTGAGATGTACAGAATGGGTTAACTCATGTCACTATTGCTCTGTAACCTGCATTGAAGTGGTCTAGCTGCAATAAACCCATATACCTAGTGCGCCATTTTGACACCATTACTAAGCCAAATATGGGGATGTAATGCTGCAATTTGGGCCAAAGATTAAGTGGGTGGCACTAATAAATATGCAACAGCTTTGGGACTTACATCTAGGTTTAAAACTCAGGTAGCACGCTTCCACGACTGGAAATGAGCTATACTGGTTGCAGTAACTCATATATACAGGGGTTCATGTTTCCACCATAACTAAGCCAAATATTGAGATATTATACTGCAATTTGGTCCAAACAGTAAGTAAAAAATACTAATAAATATGGAATAGCTTTGAGATGTACAGAATGGGTTAACTCATGTCACTATTGCTCTGTAACCTGCATTGAAGTGGTCTAGCTGCAATAAACCCATATACCTAGTGCGTCATTTTGACACCATTACTAAGCCAAATATGGGGATGTAATGCTGCAATTTGGGCCAAAGATTAAGTGGGTGGCACTAATAAATATGCAACAGCTTTGGGACTTACATCTAGGTTTAAAACTCAGGTAGCACGCTTCCACGACTGGAAATGAGCTATACTGGTTGCAGTAACTCATATATACAGGGGTTCATGTTTCCACCATAACTAAGCCAAATATTGAGATATTATACTGCAATTTGGTCCAAACACTAAGTAAAAAATACTAATAAATATGGAATAGCTTTGAGATGTACAGAATGGGTTAACTCATGTCACTATTGCTCTGTAACCTGCATTGAAGTGGTCTAGCTGCAATAAACCCATATACCTAGTGCGTCATTTTGACACCATTACTAAGCCAAATATGGGGATGTAATGCTGCAATTTGGGCCAAAGATTAAGTGGGTGGCACTAATAAATATGCAACAGCTTTGGGACTTACATCTAGGTTTAAAACTCAGGTAGCACGCTTCCACGACTGGAAATGAGCTATACTGGTTGCAGTAACTCATATATACAGGGGTTCATGTTTCCACCATAACTAAGCCAAATATTGAGATATTATACTGCAATTTGGTCCAAACACTAAGTAAAAAATACTAATAAATATGGAATAGCTTTGAGATGTACAGAATGGGTTAACTCATGTCACTATTGCTCTGTAACCTGCATTGAAGTGGTCTAGCTGCAATAAACCCATATACCTAGTGCGCCATTTTGACACCATTACTAAGCCAAATATGGGGATGTAATGCTGCAATTTGGGCCAAAGATTAAGTGGGTGGCACTAATAAATATGCAACAGCTTTGGGACTTACATCTAGGTTTAAAACTCAGGTAGCACGCTTCCACGACTGGAAATGAGCTATACTGGTTGCAGTAACTCATATATACAGGGGTTCATGTTTCCACCATAACTAAGCCAAATATTGAGATATTATACTGCAATTTGGTCCAAACAGTAAGTAAAAAATACTAATAAATATGGAATAGCTTTGAGATGTACAGAATGGGTTAACTCATGTCACTATTGCTCTGTAACCTGCATTGAAGTGGTCTAGCTGCAATAAACCCATATACCTAGTGCGTCATTTTGACACCATTACTAAGCCAAATATGGGGATGTAATGCTGCAATTTGGGCCAAAGATTAAGTGGGTGGCACTAATAAATATGCAACAGCTTTGGGACTTACATCTAGGTTTAAAACTCAGGTAGCACGCTTCCACGACTGGAAATGAGCTATACTGGTTGCAGTAACTCATATATACAGGGGTTCATGTTTCCACCATAACTAAGCCAAATATTGAGATATTATACTGCAATTTGGTCCAAACACTAAGTAAAAAATACTAATAAATATGGAATAGCTTTGAGATGTACAGAATGGGTTAACTCATGTCACTATTGCTCTGTAACCTGCATTGAAGTGGTCTAGCTGCAATAAACCCATATACCTAGTGCGCCATTTTGACACCATTACTAAGCCAAATATGGGGATGTAATGCTGCAATTTGGGCCAAAGATTAAGTGGGTGGCACTAATAAATATGCAACAGCTTTGGGACTTACATCTAGGTTTAAAACTCAGGTAGCACGCTTCCACGACTGGAAATGAGCTATACTGGTTGCAGTAACTCATATATACAGGGGTTCATGTTTCCACCATAACTAAGCCAAATATTGAGATATTATACTGCAATTTGGTCCAAACACTAAGTAAAAAATACTAATAAATATGGAATAGCTTTGAGATGTACAGAATGGGTTAACTCATGTCACTATTGCTCTGTAACCTGCATTGAAGTGGTCTAGCTGCAATAAACCCATATACCTAGTGCGCCATTTTGACACCATTACTAAGCCAAATATGGGGATGTAATGCTGCAATTTGGGCCAAAGATTAAGTGGGTGGCACTAATAAATATGCAACAGCTTTGGGACTTACATCTAGGTTTAAAACTCAGGTAGCACGCTTCCACGACTGGAAATGAGCTATACTGGTTGCAGTAACTCATATATACAGGGGTTCATGTTTCCACCATAACTAAGCCAAATATTGAGATATTATACTGCAATTTGGTCCAAACACTAAGTAAAAAATACTAATAAATATGGAATAGCTTTGAGATGTACAGAATGGGTTAACTCATGTCACTATTGCTCTGTAACCTGCATTGAAGTGGTCTAGCTGCAATAAACCCATATACCTAGTGCGCCATTTTGACACCATTACTAAGCCAAATATTGGGATGTAATGCTGCAATTTGGGCCAAAGATTAAGTGGGTGGCACTAATAAATATGCAACAGCTTTGGGACTTACATCTAGGTTTAAAACTCAGGTAGCACGCTTCCACGACTGGAAATGAGCTATACTGGTTGCAGTAACTCATATATACAGGGGTTCATGTTTCCACCATAACTAAGCCAAATATTGAGATATTATACTGCAATTTGGTCCAAACAGTAAGTAAAAAATACTAATAAATATGGAATAGCTTTGAGATGTACAGAATGGGTTAACTCATGTCACTATTGCTCTGTAACCTGCATTGAAGTGGTCTAGCTGCAATAAACCCATATACCTAGTGCGCCATTTAGACACCATTACTAAGCCAAATATGGGGATGTAATGCTGCAATTTGGGCCAAAGATTAAGTGGGTGGCACTAATAAATATGCAACAGCTTTGGGACTTACATCTAGGTTTAAAACTCAGGTAGCACGCTTCCACGACTGGAAATGAGCTATACTGGTTGCAGTAACTCATATATACAGGGGTTCATGTTTCCACCATAACTAAGCCAAATATTGAGATATTATACTGCAATTTGGTCCAAACAGTAAGTAAAAAATACTAATAAATATGGAATAGCTTTGAGATGTACAGAATGGGTTAACTCATGTCACTATTGCTCTGTAACCTGCATTGAAGTGGTCTAGCTGCAATAAACCCATATACCTAGTGCGCCATTTAGACACCATTACTAAGCCAAATATGGGGATGTAATGCTGCAATTTGGGCCAAAGATTAAGTGGGTGGCACTAATAAATATGCAACAGCTTTGGGACTTACATCTAGGTTTAAAACTCAGGTAGCACGCTTCCACGACTGGAAATGAGCTATACTGGTTGCAGTAACTCATATATACAGGGGTTCATGTTTCCACCATAACTAAGCCAAATATTGAGATATTATACTGCAATTTGGTCCAAACAGTAAGTAAAAAATACTAATAAATATGGAATAGCTTTGAGATGTACAGAATGGGTTAACTCATGTCACTATTGCTCTGTAACCTGCATTGAAGTGGTCTAGCTGCAATAAACCCATATACCTAGTGCGCCATTTTGACACCATTACTAAGCCAAATATGGGGATGTAATGCTGCAATTTGGGCCAAAGATTAAGTGGGTGGCACTAATAAATATGCAACAGCTTTGGGACTTACATCTAGGTTTAAAACTCAGGTAGCACGCTTCCACGACTGGAAATGAGCTATACTGGTTGCAGTAACTCATATATACAGGGGTTCATGTTTCCACCATAACTAAGCCAAATATTGAGATATTATACTGCAATTTGGTCCAAACACTAAGTAAAAAATACTAATAAATATGGAATAGCTTTGAGATGTACAGAATGGGTTAACTCATGTCACTATTGCTCTGTAACCTGCATTGAAGTGGTCTAGCTGCAATAAACCCATATACCTAGTGCGCCATTTTGACACCATTACTAAGCCAAATATGGGGATGTAATGCTGCAATTTGGGCCAAAGATTAAGTGGGTGGCACTAATAAATATGCAACAGCTTTGGGACTTACATCTAGGTTTAAAACTCAGGTAGCACTCTTCCACGACTGGAAATGAGCTATACTGGTTGCAGTAACTCATATATACAGGGGTTCATGTTTCCACCATAACTAAGCCAATTATTGAGATATTATACTGCAATTTGGTCCAAACACTAAGTAAAAAATACTAATAAATATGGAATAGCTTTGAGATGTACAGAATGGGTTAACTCATGTCACTATTGCTCTGTAACCTGCATTGAAGTGGTCTAGCTGCAATAAACCCATATACCTAGTGCGCCATTTTGACACCATTACTAAGCCAAATATGGGGATGTAATGCTGCAATTTGGGCCAAAGATTAAGTGGGTGGCACTAATAAATATGCAACAGCTTTGGGACTTACATCTAGGTTTAAAACTCAGGTAGCACGCTTCCACGACTGGAAATGAGCTATACTGGTTGCAGTAACTCATATATACAGGGGTTCATGTTTCCACCATAACTAAGCCAAATATTGAGATATTATACTGCAATTTGGTCCAAACAGTAAGTAAAAAATACTAATAAATATGGAATAGCTTTGAGATGTACAGAATGGGTTAACTCATGTCACTATTGCTCTGTAACCTGCATTGAAGTGGTCTAGCTGCAATAAACCCATATACCTAGTGCGCCATTTTGACACCATTACTAAGCCAAATATGGGGATGTAATGCTGCAATTTGGGCCAAAGATTAAGTGGGTGGCACTAATAAATATGCAACAGCTTTGGGACTTACATCTAGGTTTAAAACTCAGGTAGCACGCTTCCACGACTGGAAATGAGCTATACTGGTTGCAGTAACTCATATATACAGGGGTTCATGTTTCCACCATAACTAAGCCAAATATTGAGATATTATACTGCAATTTGGTCCAAACACTAAGTAAAAAATACTAATAAATATGGAATAGCTTTGAGATGTACAGAATGGGTTAACTCATGTCACTATTGCTCTGTAACCTGCATTGAAGTGGTCTAGCTGCAATAAACCCATATACCTAGTGCGCCATTTTGACACCATTACTAAGCCAAATATGGGGATGTAATGCTGCAATTTGGGCCAAAGATTAAGTGGGTGGCACTAATAAATATGCAACAGCTTTGGGACTTACATCTAGGTTTAAAACTCAGGTAGCACTCTTCCACGACTGGAAATGAGCTATACTGGTTGCAGTAACTCATATATACAGGGGTTCATGTTTCCACCATAACTAAGCCAATTATTGAGATATTATACTGCAATTTGGTCCAAACACTAAGTAAAAAATACTAATAAATATGGAATAGCTTTGAGATGTACAGAATGGGTTAACTCATGTCACTATTGCTCTGTAACCTGCATTGAAGTGGTCTAGCTGCAATAAACCCATATACCTAGTGCGCCATTTTGGCACCATTACTAAGCCAAATATGGGGATGTAATGCTGCAATTTGGGCCAAAGATTAAGTGGGTGGCACTAATAAATATGCAACAGCTTTGGGACTTACATCTAGGTTTAAAACTCAGGTAGCACGCTTCCACGACTGGAAATGAGCTATACTGGTTGCAGTAACTCATATATACAGGGGTTCATGTTTCCACCATAACTAAGCCAAATATTGAGATATTATACTGCAATTTGGTCCAAACACTAAGTAAAAAATACTAATAAATATGGAATAGCTTTGAGATGTACAGAATGGGTTAACTCATGTCACTATTGCTCTGTAACCTGCATTGAAGTGGTCTAGCTGCAATAAACCCATATACCTAGTGCGCCATTTTGACACCATTACTAAGCCAAATATGGGGATGTAATGCTGCAATTTGGGCCAAAGATTAAGTGGGTGGCACTAATAAATATGCAACAGCTTTGGGACTTACATCTAGGTTTAAAACTCAGGTAGCACGCTTCCACGACTGGAAATGAGCTATACTGGTTGCAGTAACTCATATATACAGGGGTTCATGTTTCCACCATAACTAAGCCAAATATTGAGATATTATACTGCAATTTGGTCCAAACAGTAAGTAAAAAATACTAATAAATATGGAATAGCTTTGAGATGTACAGAATGGGTTAACTCATGTCACTATTGCTCTGTAACCTGCATTGAAGTGGTCTAGCTGCAATAAACCCATATACCTAGTGCGCCATTTAGACACCATTACTAAGCCAAATATGGGGATGTAATGCTGCAATTTGGGCCAAAGATTAAGTGGGTGGCACTAATAAATATGCAACAGCTTTGGGACTTACATCTAGGTTTAAAACTCAGGTAGCACGCTTCCACGACTGGAAATGAGCTATACTGGTTGCAGTAACTCATATATACAGGGGTTCATGTTTCCACCATAACTAAGCCAAATATTGAGATATTATACTGCAATTTGGTCCAAACAGTAAGTAAAAAATACTAATAAATATGGAATAGCTTTGAGATGTACAGAATGGGTTAACTCATGTCACTATTGCTCTGTAACCTGCATTGAAGTGGTCTAGCTGCAATAAACCCATATACCTAGTGCGTCATTTTGACACCATTACTAAGCCAAATATGGGGATGTAATGCTGCAATTTGGGCCAAAGATTAAGTGGGTGGCACTAATAAATATGCAACAGCTTTGGGACTTACATCTAGGTTTAAAACTCAGGTAGCACGCTTCCACGACTGGAAATGAGCTATACTGGTTGCAGTAACTCATATATACAGGGGTTCATGTTTCCACCATAACTAAGCCAAATATTGAGATATTATACTGCAATTTGGTCCAAACACTAAGTAAAAAATACTAATAAATATGGAATAGCTTTGAGATGTACAGAATGGGTTAACTCATGTCACTATTGCTCTGTAACCTGCATTGAAGTGGTCTAGCTGCAATAAACCCATATACCTAGTGCGCCATTTTGACACCATTACTAAGCCAAATATGGGGATGTAATGCTGCAATTTGGGCCAAAGATTAAGTGGGTGGCACTAATAAATATGCAACAGCTTTGGGACTTACATCTAGGTTTAAAACTCAGGTAGCACGCTTCCACGACTGGAAATGAGCTATACTGGTTGCAGTAACTCATATATACAGGGGTTCATGTTTCCACCATAACTAAGCCAAATATTGAGATATTATACTGCAATTTGGTCCAAACAGTAAGTAAAAAATACTAATAAATATGGAATAGCTTTGAGATGTACAGAATGGGTTAACTCATGTCACTATTGCTCTGTAACCTGCATTGAAGTGGTCTAGCTGCAATAAACCCATATACCTAGTGCGCCATTTTGACACCATTACTAAGCCAAATATGGGGATGTAATGCTGCAATTTGGGCCAAAGATTAAGTGGGTGGCACTAATAAATATGCAACAGCTTTGGGACTTACATCTAGGTTTAAAACTCAGGTAGCACGCTTCCACGACTGGAAATGAGCTATACTGGTTGCAGTAACTCATATATACAGGGGTTCATGTTTCCACCATAACTAAGCCAAATATTGAGATATTATACTGCAATTTGGTCCAAACACTAAGTAAAAAATATTAATAAATATGGAATAGCTTTGAGATGTACAGAATGGGTTAACTCATGTCACTATTGCTCTGTAACCTGCATTGAAGTGGTCTAGCTGCAATAAACCCATATACCTAGTGCGCCATTTTGACACCATTACTAAGCCAAATATGGGGATGTAATGCTGCAATTTGGGCCAAAGATTAAGTGGGTGGCACTAATAAATATGCAACAGCTTTGGGACTTACATCTAGGTTTAAAACTCAGGTAGCACTCTTCCACGACTGGAAATGAGCTATACTGGTTGCAGTAACTCATATATACAGGGGTTCATGTTTCCACCATAACTAAGCCAATTATTGAGATATTATACTGCAATTTGGTCCAAACACTAAGTAAAAAATACTAATAAATATGGAATAGCTTTGAGATGTACAGAATGGGTTAACTCATGTCACTATTGCTCTGTAACCTGCATTGAAGTGGTCTAGCTGCAATAAACCCATATACCTAGTGCGCCATTTTGACACCATTACTAAGCCAAATATGGGGATGTAATGCTGCAATTTGGGCCAAAGATTAAGTGGGTGGCACTAATAAATATGCAACAGCTTTGGGACTTACATCTAGGTTTAAAACTCAGGTAGCACGCTTCCACGACTGGAAATGAGCTATACTGGTTGCAGTAACTCATATATACAGGGGTTCATGTTTCCACCATAACTAAGCCAAATATTGAGATATTATACTGCAATTTGGTCCAAACAGTAAGTAAAAAATACTAATAAATATGGAATAGCTTTGAGATGTACAGAATGGGTTAACTCATGTCACTATTGCTCTGTAACCTGCATTGAAGTGGTCTAGCTGCAATAAACCCATATACCTAGTGCGCCATTTTGACACCATTACTAAGCCAAATATGGGGATGTAATGCTGCAATTTGGGCCAAAGATTAAGTGGGTGGCACTAATAAATATGCAACAGCTTTGGGACTTACATCTAGGTTTAAAACTCAGGTAGCACGCTTCCACGACTGGAAATGAGCTATACTGGTTGCAGTAACTCATATATACAGGGGTTCATGTTTCCACCATAACTAAGCCAAATATTGAGATATTATACTGCAATTTGGTCCAAACACTAAGTAAAAAATACTAATAAATATGGAATAGCTTTGAGATGTACAGAATGGGTTAACTCATGTCACTATTGCTCTGTAACCTGCATTGAAGTGGTCTAGCTGCAATAAACCCATATACCTAGTGCGCCATTTTGACACCATTACTAAGCCAAATATGGGGATGTAATGCTGCAATTTGGGCCAAAGATTAAGTGGGTGGCACTAATAAATATGCAACAGCTTTGGGACTTACATCTAGGTTTAAAACTCAGGTAGCACTCTTCCACGACTGGAAATGAGCTATACTGGTTGCAGTAACTCATATATACAGGGGTTCATGTTTCCACCATAACTAAGCCAATTATTGAGATATTATACTGCAATTTGGTCCAAACACTAAGTAAAAAATACTAATAAATATGGAATAGCTTTGAGATGTACAGAATGGGTTAACTCATGTCACTATTGCTCTGTAACCTGCATTGAAGTGGTCTAGCTGCAATAAACCCATATACCTAGTGCGCCATTTTGGCACCATTACTAAGCCAAATATGGGGATGTAATGCTGCAATTTGGGCCAAAGATTAAGTGGGTGGCACTAATAAATATGCAACAGCTTTGGGACTTACATCTAGGTTTAAAACTCAGGTAGCACGCTTCCACGACTGGAAATGAGCTATACTGGTTGCAGTAACTCATATATACAGGGGTTCATGTTTCCACCATAACTAAGCCAAATATTGAGATATTATACTGCAATTTGGTCCAAACACTAAGTAAAAAATACTAATAAATATGGAATAGCTTTGAGATGTACAGAATGGGTTAACTCATGTCACTATTGCTCTGTAACCTGCATTGAAGTGGTCTAGCTGCAATAAACCCATATACCTAGTGCGCCATTTTGACACCATTACTAAGCCAAATATGGGGATGTAATGCTGCAATTTGGGCCAAAGATTAAGTGGGTGGCACTAATAAATATGCAACAGCTTTGGGACTTACATCTAGGTTTAAAACTCAGGTAGCACGCTTCCACGACTGGAAATGAGCTATACTGGTTGCAGTAACTCATATATACAGGGGTTCATGTTTCCACCATAACTAAGCCAAATATTGAGATATTATACTGCAATTTGGTCCAAACAGTAAGTAAAAAATACTAATAAATATGGAATAGCTTTGAGATGTACAGAATGGGTTAACTCATGTCACTATTGCTCTGTAACCTGCATTGAAGTGGTCTAGCTGCAATAAACCCATATACCTAGTGCGCCATTTAGACACCATTACTAAGCCAAATATGGGGATGTAATGCTGCAATTTGGGCCAAAGATTAAGTGGGTGGCACTAATAAATATGCAACAGCTTTGGGACTTACATCTAGGTTTAAAACTCAGGTAGCACGCTTCCACGACTGGAAATGAGCTATACTGGTTGCAGTAACTCATATATACAGGGGTTCATGTTTCCACCATAACTAAGCCAAATATTGAGATATTATACTGCAATTTGGTCCAAACAGTAAGTAAAAAATACTAATAAATATGGAATAGCTTTGAGATGTACAGAATGGGTTAACTCATGTCACTATTGCTCTGTAACCTGCATTGAAGTGGTCTAGCTGCAATAAACCCATATACCTAGTGCGTCATTTTGACACCATTACTAAGCCAAATATGGGGATGTAATGCTGCAATTTGGGCCAAAGATTAAGTGGGTGGCACTAATAAATATGCAACAGCTTTGGGACTTACATCTAGGTTTAAAACTCAGGTAGCACGCTTCCACGACTGGAAATGAGCTATACTGGTTGCAGTAACTCATATATACAGGGGTTCATGTTTCCACCATAACTAAGCCAAATATTGAGATATTATACTGCAATTTGGTCCAAACACTAAGTAAAAAATACTAATAAATATGGAATAGCTTTGAGATGTACAGAATGGGTTAACTCATGTCACTATTGCTCTGTAACCTGCATTGAAGTGGTCTAGCTGCAATAAACCCATATACCTAGTGCGCCATTTTGACACCATTACTAAGCCAAATATGGGGATGTAATGCTGCAATTTGGGCCAAAGATTAAGTGGGTGGCACTAATAAATATGCAACAGCTTTGGGACTTACATCTAGGTTTAAAACTCAGGTAGCACGCTTCCACGACTGGAAATGAGCTATACTGGTTGCAGTAACTCATATATACAGGGGTTCATGTTTCCACCATAACTAAGCCAAATATTGAGATATTATACTGCAATTTGGTCCAAACAGTAAGTAAAAAATACTAATAAATATGGAATAGCTTTGAGATGTACAGAATGGGTTAACTCATGTCACTATTGCTCTGTAACCTGCATTGAAGTGGTCTAGCTGCAATAAACCCATATACCTAGTGCGCCATTTTGACACCATTACTAAGCCAAATATGGGGATGTAATGCTGCAATTTGGGCCAAAGATTAAGTGGGTGGCACTAATAAATATGCAACAGCTTTGGGACTTACATCTAGGTTTAAAACTCAGGTAGCACGCTTCCACGACTGGAAATGAGCTATACTGGTTGCAGTAACTCATATATACAGGGGTTCATGTTTCCACCATAACTAAGCCAAATATTGAGATATTATACTGCAATTTGGTCCAAACACTAAGTAAAAAATATTAATAAATATGGAATAGCTTTGAGATGTACAGAATGGGTTAACTCATGTCACTATTGCTCTGTAACCTGCATTGAAGTGGTCTAGCTGCAATAAACCCATATACCTAGTGCGCCATTTTGACACCATTACTAAGCCAAATATGGGGATGTAATGCTGCAATTTGGGCCAAAGATTAAGTGGGTGGCACTAATAAATATGCAACAGCTTTGGGACTTACATCTAGGTTTAAAACTCAGGTAGCACGCTTCCACGACTGGAAATGAGCTATACTGGTTGCAGTAACTCATATATACAGGGGTTCATGTTTCCACCATAACTAAGCCAAATATTGAGATATTATACTGCAATTTGGTCCAAACACTAAGTAAAAAATATTAATAAATATGGAATAGCTTTGAGATGTACAGAATGGGTTAACTCATGTCACTATTGCTCTGTAACCTGCATTGAAGTGGTCTAGCTGCAATAAACCCATATACCTAGTGCGCCATTTTGACACCATTACTAAGCCAAATATTGGGATGTAATGCTGCAATTTGGGCCAAAGATTAAGTGGGTGGCACTAATAAATATGCAACAGCTTTGGGACTTACATCTAGGTTTAAAACTCAGGTAGCACGCTTCCACGACTGGAAATGAGCTATACTGGTTGCAGTAACTCATATATACAGGGGTTCATGTTTCCACCATAACTAAGCCAAATATTGAGATATTATACTGCAATTTGGTCCAAACACTAAGTAAAAAATATTAATAAATATGGAATAGCTTTGAGATGTACAGAATGGGTTAACTCATGTCACTATTGCTCTGTAACCTGCATTGAAGTGGTCTAGCTGCAATAAACCCATATACCTAGTGCGCCATTTTGACACCATTACTAAGCCAAATATTGGGATGTAATGCTGCAATTTGGGCCAAAGATTAAGTGGGTGGCACTAATAAATATGCAACAGCTTTGGGACTTACATCTAGGTTTAAAACTCAGGTAGCACGCTTCCACGACTGGAAATGAGCTATACTGGTTGCAGTAACTCATATATACAGGGGTTCATGTTTCCACCATAACTAAGCCAAATATTGAGATATTATACTGCAATTTGGTCCAAACACTAAGTAAAAAATATTAATAAATATGGAATAGCTTTGAGATGTACAGAATGGGTTAACTCATGTCACTATTGCTCTGTAACCTGCATTGAAGTGGTCTAGCTGCAATAAACCCATATACCTAGTGCGCCATTTTGACACCATTACTAAGCCAAATATTGGGATGTAATGCTGCAATTTGGGCCAAAGATTAAGTGGGTGGCACTAATAAATATGCAACAGCTTTGGGACTTACATCTAGGTTTAAAACTCAGGTAGCACGCTTCCACGACTGGAAATGAGCTATACTGGTTGCAGTAACTCATATATACAGGGGTTCATGTTTCCACCATAACTAAGCCAAATATTGAGATATTATACTGCAATTTGGTCCAAACAGTAAGTAAAAAATACTAATAAATATGGAATAGCTTTGAGATGTACAGAATGGGTTAACTCATGTCACTATTGCTCTGTAACCTGCATTGAAGTGGTCTAGCTGCAATAAACCCATATACCTAGTGCGCCATTTAGACACCATTACTAAGCCAAATATGGGGATGTAATGCTGCAATTTGGGCCAAAGATTAAGTGGGTGGCACTAATAAATATGCAACAGCTTTGGGACTTACATCTAGGTTTAAAACTCAGGTAGCACGCTTCCACGACTGGAAATGAGCTATACTGGTTGCAGTAACTCATATATACAGGGGTTCATGTTTCCACCATAACTAAGCCAAATATTGAGATATTATACTGCAATTTGGTCCAAACACTAAGTAAAAAATACTAATAAATATGGAATAGCTTTGAGATGTACAGAATGGGTTAACTCATGTCACTATTGCTCTGTAACCTGCATTGAAGTGGTCTAGCTGCAATAAACCCATATACCTAGTGCGCCATTTTGACACCATTACTAAGCCAAATATGGGGATGTAATGCTGCAATTTGGGCCAAAGATTAAGTGGGTGGCACTAATAAATATGCAACAGCTTTGGGACTTACATCTAGGTTTAAAACTCAGGTAGCACGCTTCCACGACTGGAAATGAGCTATACTGGTTGCAGTAACTCATATATACAGGGGTTCATGTTTCCACCATAACTAAGCCAAATATTGAGATATTATACTGCAATTTGGTCCAAACACTAAGTAAAAAATATTAATAAATATGGAATAGCTTTGAGATGTACAGAATGGGTTAACTCATGTCACTATTGCTCTGTAACCTGCATTGAAGTGGTCTAGCTGCAATAAACCCATATACCTAGTGCGCCATTTTGACACCATTACTAAGCCAAATATTGGGATGTAATGCTGCAATTTGGGCCAAAGATTAAGTGGGTGGCACTAATAAATATGCAACAGCTTTGGGACTTACATCTAGGTTTAAAACTCAGGTAGCACGCTTCCACGACTGGAAATGAGCTATACTGGTTGCAGTAACTCATATATACAGGGGTTCATGTTTCCACCATAACTAAGCCAAATATTGAGATATTATACTGCAATTTGGTCCAAACACTAAGTAAAAAATATTAATAAATATGGAATAGCTTTGAGATGTACAGAATGGGTTAACTCATGTCACTATTGCTCTGTAACCTGCATTGAAGTGGTCTAGCTGCAATAAACCCATATACCTAGTGCGCCATTTTGACACCATTACTAAGCCAAATATTGGGATGTAATGCTGCAATTTGGGCCAAAGATTAAGTGGGTGGCACTAATAAATATGCAACAGCTTTGGGACTTACATCTAGGTTTAAAACTCAGGTAGCACGCTTCCACGACTGGAAATGAGCTATACTGGTTGCAGTAACTCATATATACAGGGGTTCATGTTTCCACCATAACTAAGCCAAATATTGAGATATTATACTGCAATTTGGTCCAAACACTAAGTAAAAAATATTAATAAATATGGAATAGCTTTGAGATGTACAGAATGGGTTAACTCATGTCACTATTGCTCTGTAACCTGCATTGAAGTGGTCTAGCTGCAATAAACCCATATACCTAGTGCGCCATTTTGACACCATTACTAAGCCAAATATTGGGATGTAATGCTGCAATTTGGGCCAAAGATTAAGTGGGTGGCACTAATAAATATGCAACAGCTTTGCGACTTACATCTAGGTTTAAAACTCAGGTAGCACGCTTCCACGACTGGAAATGAGCTATACTGGTTGCAGTAACTCATATATACAGGGGTTCATGTTTCCACCATAACTAAGCCAAATATTGAGATATTATACTGCAATTTGGTCCAAACAGTAAGTAAAAAATACTAATAAATATGGAATAGCTTTGAGATGTACAGAATGGGTTAACTCATGTCACTATTGCTCTGTAACCTGCATTGAAGTGGTCTAGCTGCAATAAACCCATATACCTAGTGCGCCATTTAGACACCATTACTAAGCCAAATATGGGGATGTAATGCTGCAATTTGGGCCAAAGATTAAGTGGGTGGCACTAATAAATATGCAACAGCTTTGGGACTTACATCTAGGTTTAAAACTCAGGTAGCACGCTTCCACGACTGGAAATGAGCTATACTGGTTGCAGTAACTCATATATACAGGGGTTCATGTTTCCACCATAACTAAGCCAAATATTGAGATATTATACTGCAATTTGGTCCAAACAGTAAGTAAAAAATACTAATAAATATGGAATAGCTTTGAGATGTACAGAATGGGTTAACTCATGTCACTATTGCTCTGTAACCTGCATTGAAGTGGTCTAGCTGCAATAAACCCATATACCTAGTGCGCCATTTAGACACCATTACTAAGCCAAATATGGGGATGTAATGCTGCAATTTGGGCCAAAGATTAAGTGGGTGGCACTAATAAATATGCAACAGCTTTGGGACTTACATCTAGGTTTAAAACTCAGGTAGCACGCTTCCACGACTGGAAATGAGCTATACTGGTTGCAGTAACTCATATATACAGGGGTTCATGTTTCCACCATAACTAAGCCAAATATTGAGATATTATACTGCAATTTGGTCCAAACACTAAGTAAAAAATATTAATAAATATGGAATAGCTTTGAGATGTACAGAATGGGTTAACTCATGTCACTATTGCTCTGTAACCTGCATTGAAGTGGTCTAGCTGCAATAAACCCATATACCTAGTGCGCCATTTTGACACCATTACTAAGCCAAATATTGGGATGTAATGCTGCAATTTGGGCCAAAGATTAAGTGGGTGGCACTAATAAATATGCAACAGCTTTGGGACTTACATCTAGGTTTAAAACTCAGGTAGCACGCTTCCACGACTGGAAATGAGCTATACTGGTTGCAGTAACTCATATATACAGGGGTTCATGTTTCCACCATAACTAAGCCAAATATTGAGATATTATACTGCAATTTGGTCCAAACAGTAAGTAAAAAATACTAATAAATATGGAATAGCTTTGAGATGTACAGAATGGGTTAACTCATGTCACTATTGCTCTGTAACCTGCATTGAAGTGGTCTAGCTGCAATAAACCCATATACCTAGTGCGCCATTTAGACACCATTACTAAGCCAAATATGGGGATGTAATGCTGCAATTTGGGCCAAAGATTAAGTGGGTGGCACTAATAAATATGCAACAGCTTTGGGACTTACATCTAGGTTTAAAACTCAGGTAGCACGCTTCCACGACTGGAAATGAGCTATACTGGTTGCAGTAACTCATATATACAGGGGTTCATGTTTCCACCATAACTAAGCCAAATATTGAGATATTATACTGCAATTTGGTCCAAACACTAAGTAAAAAATACTAATAAATATGGAATAGCTTTGAGATGTACAGAATGGGTTAACTCATGTCACTATTGCTCTGTAACCTGCATTGAAGTGGTCTAGCTGCAATAAACCCATATACCTAGTGCGCCATTTTGACACCATTACTAAGCCAAATATGGGGATGTAATGCTGCAATTTGGGCCAAAGATTAAGTGGGTGGCACTAATAAATATGCAACAGCTTTGGGACTTACATCTAGGTTTAAAACTCAGGTAGCACGCTTCCACGACTGGAAATGAGCTATACTGGTTGCAGTAACTCATATATACAGGGGTTCATGTTTCCACCATAACTAAGCCAAATATTGAGATATTATACTGCAATTTGGTCCAAACACTAAGTAAAAAATATTAATAAATATGGAATAGCTTTGAGATGTACAGAATGGGTTAACTCATGTCACTATTGCTCTGTAACCTGCATTGAAGTGGTCTAGCTGCAATAAACCCATATACCTAGTGCGCCATTTTGACACCATTACTAAGCCAAATATTGGGATGTAATGCTGCAATTTGGGCCAAAGATTAAGTGGGTGGCACTAATAAATATGCAACAGCTTTGGGACTTACATCTAGGTTTAAAACTCAGGTAGCACGCTTCCACGACTGGAAATGAGCTATACTGGTTGCAGTAACTCATATATACAGGGGTTCATGTTTCCACCATAACTAAGCCAAATATTGAGATATTATACTGCAATTTGGTCCAAACACTAAGTAAAAAATATTAATAAATATGGAATAGCTTTGAGATGTACAGAATGGGTTAACTCATGTCACTATTGCTCTGTAACCTGCATTGAAGTGGTCTAGCTGCAATAAACCCATATACCTAGTGCGCCATTTTGACACCATTACTAAGCCAAATATTGGGATGTAATGCTGCAATTTGGGCCAAAGATTAAGTGGGTGGCACTAATAAATATGCAACAGCTTTGGGACTTACATCTAGGTTTAAAACTCAGGTAGCACGCTTCCACGACTGGAAATGAGCTATACTGGTTGCAGTAACTCATATATACAGGGGTTCATGTTTCCACCATAACTAAGCCAAATATTGAGATATTATACTGCAATTTGGTCCAAACACTAAGTAAAAAATATTAATAAATATGGAATAGCTTTGAGATGTACAGAATGGGTTAACTCATGTCACTATTGCTCTGTAACCTGCATTGAAGTGGTCTAGCTGCAATAAACCCATATACCTAGTGCGCCATTTTGACACCATTACTAAGCCAAATATTGGGATGTAATGCTGCAATTTGGGCCAAAGATTAAGTGGGTGGCACTAATAAATATGCAACAGCTTTGGGACTTACATCTAGGTTTAAAACTCAGGTAGCACGCTTCCACGACTGGAAATGAGCTATACTGGTTGCAGTAACTCATATATACAGGGGTTCATGTTTCCACCATAACTAAGCCAAATATTGAGATATTATACTGCAATTTGGTCCAAACAGTAAGTAAAAAATACTAATAAATATGGAATAGCTTTGAGATGTACAGAATGGGTTAACTCATGTCACTATTGCTCTGTAACCTGCATTGAAGTGGTCTAGCTGCAATAAACCCATATACCTAGTGCGCCATTTAGACACCATTACTAAGCCAAATATGGGGATGTAATGCTGCAATTTGGGCCAAAGATTAAGTGGGTGGCACTAATAAATATGCAACAGCTTTGGGACTTACATCTAGGTTTAAAACTCAGGTAGCACGCTTCCACGACTGGAAATGAGCTATACTGGTTGCAGTAACTCATATATACAGGGGTTCATGTTTCCACCATAACTAAGCCAAATATTGAGATATTATACTGCAATTTGGTCCAAACAGTAAGTAAAAAATACTAATAAATATGGAATAGCTTTGAGATGTACAGAATGGGTTAACTCATGTCACTATTGCTCTGTAACCTGCATTGAAGTGGTCTAGCTGCAATAAACCCATATACCTAGTGCGCCATTTAGACACCATTACTAAGCCAAATATGGGGATGTAATGCTGCAATTTGGGCCAAAGATTAAGTGGGTGGCACTAATAAATATGCAACAGCTTTGGGACTTACATCTAGGTTTAAAACTCAGGTAGCACGCTTCCACGACTGGAAATGAGCTATACTGGTTGCAGTAACTCATATATACAGGGGTTCATGTTTCCACCATAACTAAGCCAAATATTGAGATATTATACTGCAATTTGGTCCAAACACTAAGTAAAAAATATTAATAAATATGGAATAGCTTTGAGATGTACAGAATGGGTTAACTCATGTCACTATTGCTCTGTAACCTGCATTGAAGTGGTCTAGCTGCAATAAACCCATATACCTAGTGCGCCATTTTGACACCATTACTAAGCCAAATATTGGGATGTAATGCTGCAATTTGGGCCAAAGATTAAGTGGGTGGCACTAATAAATATGCAACAGCTTTGGGACTTACATCTAGGTTTAAAACTCAGGTAGCACGCTTCCACGACTGGAAATGAGCTATACTGGTTGCAGTAACTCATATATACAGGGGTTCATGTTTCCACCATAACTAAGCCAAATATTGAGATATTATACTGCAATTTGGTCCAAACACTAAGTAAAAAATACTAATAAATATGGAATAGCTTTGAGATGTACAGAATGGGTTAACTCATGTCACTATTGCTCTGTAACCTGCATTGAAGTGGTCTAGCTGCAATAAACCCATATACCTAGTGCGCCATTTAGACACCATTACTAATCCAAATATGGGGATGTAATGCTGCAATTTGGGCCAAAGATTAAGTGGGTGGCACTAATAAATATGCAACAGCTTTGGGACTTACATCTAGGTTTAAAACTCAGGTAGCACGCTTCCACGACTGGAAATGAGCTATACTGGTTGCAGTAACTCATATATACAGGGGTTCATGTTTCCACCATAACTAAGCCAAATATTGAGATATTATACTGCAATTTGGTCCAAACAGTAAGTAAAAAATACTAATAAATATGGAATAGCTTTGAGATGTACAGAATGGGTTAACTCATGTCACTATTGCTCTGTAACCTGCATTGAAGTGGTCTAGCTGCAATAAACCCATATACCTAGTGCGCCATTTAGACACCATTACTAAGCCAAATATGGGGATGTAATGCTGCAATTTGGGCCAAAGATTAAGTGGGTGGCACTAATAAATATGCAACAGCTTTGGGACTTACATCTAGGTTTAAAACTCAGGTAGCACGCTTCCACGACTGGAAATGAGCTATACTGGTTGCAGTAACTCATATATACAGGGGTTCATGTTTCCACCATAACTAAGCCAAATATTGAGATATTATACTGCAATTTGGTCCAAACAGTAAGTAAAAAATACTAATAAATATGGAATAGCTTTGAGATGTACAGAATGGGTTAACTCATGTCACTATTGCTCTGTAACCTGCATTGAAGTGGTCTAGCTGCAATAAGCCCATATACCTAGTGCGTCATTTTGACACCATTACTAAGCCAAATATGGGGATGTAATGCTGCAATTTGGGCCAAAGATTAAGTGGGTGGCACTAATAAATATGCAACAGCTTTGGGACTTACATCTAGGTTTAAAACTCAGGTAGCACGCTTCCACGACTGGAAATGAGCTATACTGGTTGCAGTAACTCATATATACAGGGGTTCATGTTTCCACCATAACTAAGCCAAATATTGAGATATTATACTGCAATTTGGTCCAAACACTAAGTAAAAAATACTAATAAATATGGAATAGCTTTGAGATGTACAGAATGGGTTAACTCATGTCACTATTGCTCTGTAACCTGCATTGAAGTGGTCTAGCTGCAATAAACCCATATACCTAGTGCGCCATTTTGACACCATTACTAAGCCAAATATGGGGATGTAATGCTGCAATTTGGGCCAAAGATTAAGTGGGTGGCACTAATAAATATGCAACAGCTTTGGGACTTACATCTAGGTTTAAAACTCAGGTAGCACGCTTCCACGACTGGAAATGAGCTATACTGGTTGCAGTAACTCATATATACAGGGGTTCATGTTTCCACCATAACTAAGCCAAATATTGAGATATTATACTGCAATTTGGTCCAAACACTAAGTAAAAAATACTAATAAATATGGAATAGCTTTGAGATGTACAGAATGGGTTAACTCATGTCACTATTGCTCTGTAACCTGCATTGAAGTGGTCTAGCTGCAATAAACCCATATACCTAGTGCGCCATTTTGACACCATTACTAAGCCAAATATGGGGATGTAATGCTGCAATTTGGGCCAAAGATTAAGTGGGTGGCACTAATAAATATGCAACAGCTTTGGGACTTACATCTAGGTTTAAAACTCAGGTAGCACGCTTCCACGACTGGAAATGAGCTATACTGGTTGCAGTAACTCATATATACAGGGGTTCATGTTTCCACCATAACTAAGCCAAATATTGAGATATTATACTGCAATTTGGTCCAAACAGTAAGTAAAAAATACTAATAAATATGGAATAGCTTTGAGATGTACAGAATGGGTTAACTCATGTCACTATTGCTCTGTAACCTGCATTGAAGTGGTCTAGCTGCAATAAACCCATATACCTAGTGCGCCATTTAGACACCATTACTAAGCCAAATATGGGGATGTAATGCTGCAATTTGGGCCAAAGATTAAGTGGGTGGCACTAATAAATATGCAACAGCTTTGGGACTTACATCTAGGTTTAAAACTCAGGTAGCACGCTTCCACGACTGGAAATGAGCTATACTGGTTGCAGTAACTCATATATACAGGGGTTCATGTTTCCACCATAACTAAGCCAAATATTGAGATATTATACTGCAATTTGGTCCAAACAGTAAGTAAAAAATACTAATAAATATGGAATAGCTTTGAGATGTACAGAATGGGTTAACTCATGTCACTATTGCTCTGTAACCTGCATTGAAGTGGTCTAGCTGCAATAAACCCATATACCTAGTGCGCCATTTAGACACCATTACTAAGCCAAATATGGGGATGTAATGCTGCAATTTGGGCCAAAGATTAAGTGGGTGGCACTAATAAATATGCAACAGCTTTGGGACTTACATCTAGGTTTAAAACTCAGGTAGCACGCTTCCACGACTGGAAATGAGCTATACTGGTTGCAGTAACTCATATATACAGGGGTTCATGTTTCCACCATAACTAAGCCAAATATTGAGATATTATACTGCAATTTGGTCCAAACACTAAGTAAAAAATATTAATAAATATGGAATAGCTTTGAGATGTACAGAATGGGTTAACTCATGTCACTATTGCTCTGTAACCTGCATTGAAGTGGTCTAGCTGCAATAAACCCATATACCTAGTGCGCCATTTTGACACCATTACTAAGCCAAATATTGGGATGTAATGCTGCAATTTGGGCCAAAGATTAAGTGGGTGGCACTAATAAATATGCAACAGCTTTGGGACTTACATCTAGGTTTAAAACTCAGGTAGCACGCTTCCACGACTGGAAATGAGCTATACTGGTTGCAGTAACTCATATATACAGGGGTTCATGTTTCCACCATAACTAAGCCAAATATTGAGATATTATACTGCAATTTGGTCCAAACAGTAAGTAAAAAATACTAATAAATATGGAATAGCTTTGAGATGTACAGAATGGGTTAACTCATGTCACTATTGCTCTGTAACCTGCATTGAAGTGGTCTAGCTGCAATAAACCCATATACCTAGTGCGCCATTTAGACACCATTACTAAGCCAAATATGGGGATGTAATGCTGCAATTTGGGCCAAAGATTAAGTGGGTGGCACTAATAAATATGCAACAGCTTTGGGACTTACATCTAGGTTTAAAACTCAGGTAGCACGCTTCCACGACTGGAAATGAGCTATACTGGTTGCAGTAACTCATATATACAGGGGTTCATGTTTCCACCATAACTAAGCCAAATATTGAGATATTATACTGCAATTTGGTCCAAACACTAAGTAAAAAATACTAATAAATATGGAATAGCTTTGAGATGTACAGAATGGGTTAACTCATGTCACTATTGCTCTGTAACCTGCATTGAAGTGGTCTAGCTGCAATAAACCCATATACCTAGTGCGCCATTTTGACACCATTACTAAGCCAAATATGGGGATGTAATGCTGCAATTTGGGCCAAAGATTAAGTGGGTGGCACTAATAAATATGCAACAGCTTTGGGACTTACATCTAGGTTTAAAACTCAGGTAGCACGCTTCCACGACTGGAAATGAGCTATACTGGTTGCAGTAACTCATATATACAGGGGTTCATGTTTCCACCATAACTAAGCCAAATATTGAGATATTATACTGCAATTTGGTCCAAACACTAAGTAAAAAATATTAATAAATATGGAATAGCTTTGAGATGTACAGAATGGGTTAACTCATGTCACTATTGCTCTGTAACCTGCATTGAAGTGGTCTAGCTGCAATAAACCCATATACCTAGTGCGCCATTTTGACACCATTACTAAGCCAAATATTGGGATGTAATGCTGCAATTTGGGCCAAAGATTAAGTGGGTGGCACTAATAAATATGCAACAGCTTTGGGACTTACATCTAGGTTTAAAACTCAGGTAGCACGCTTCCACGACTGGAAATGAGCTATACTGGTTGCAGTAACTCATATATACAGGGGTTCATGTTTCCACCATAACTAAGCCAAATATTGAGATATTATACTGCAATTTGGTCCAAACACTAAGTAAAAAATATTAATAAATATGGAATAGCTTTGAGATGTACAGAATGGGTTAACTCATGTCACTATTGCTCTGTAACCTGCATTGAAGTGGTCTAGCTGCAATAAACCCATATACCTAGTGCGCCATTTTGACACCATTACTAAGCCAAATATTGGGATGTAATGCTGCAATTTGGGCCAAAGATTAAGTGGGTGGCACTAATAAATATGCAACAGCTTTGGGACTTACATCTAGGTTTAAAACTCAGGTAGCACGCTTCCACGACTGGAAATGAGCTATACTGGTTGCAGTAACTCATATATACAGGGGTTCATGTTTCCACCATAACTAAGCCAAATATTGAGATATTATACTGCAATTTGGTCCAAACACTAAGTAAAAAATATTAATAAATATGGAATAGCTTTGAGATGTACAGAATGGGTTAACTCATGTCACTATTGCTCTGTAACCTGCATTGAAGTGGTCTAGCTGCAATAAACCCATATACCTAGTGCGCCATTTTGACACCATTACTAAGCCAAATATTGGGATGTAATGCTGCAATTTGGGCCAAAGATTAAGTGGGTGGCACTAATAAATATGCAACAGCTTTGGGACTTACATCTAGGTTTAAAACTCAGGTAGCACGCTTCCACGACTGGAAATGAGCTATACTGGTTGCAGTAACTCATATATACAGGGGTTCATGTTTCCACCATAACTAAGCCAAATATTGAGATATTATACTGCAATTTGGTCCAAACAGTAAGTAAAAAATACTAATAAATATGGAATAGCTTTGAGATGTACAGAATGGGTTAACTCATGTCACTATTGCTCTGTAACCTGCATTGAAGTGGTCTAGCTGCAATAAACCCATATACCTAGTGCGCCATTTAGACACCATTACTAAGCCAAATATGGGGATGTAATGCTGCAATTTGGGCCAAAGATTAAGTGGGTGGCACTAATAAATATGCAACAGCTTTGGGACTTACATCTAGGTTTAAAACTCAGGTAGCACGCTTCCACGACTGGAAATGAGCTATACTGGTTGCAGTAACTCATATATACAGGGGTTCATGTTTCCACCATAACTAAGCCAAATATTGAGATATTATACTGCAATTTGGTCCAAACAGTAAGTAAAAAATACTAATAAATATGGAATAGCTTTGAGATGTACAGAATGGGTTAACTCATGTCACTATTGCTCTGTAACCTGCATTGAAGTGGTCTAGCTGCAATAAACCCATATACCTAGTGCGCCATTTAGACACCATTACTAAGCCAAATATGGGGATGTAATGCTGCAATTTGGGCCAAAGATTAAGTGGGTGGCACTAATAAATATGCAACAGCTTTGGGACTTACATCTAGGTTTAAAACTCAGGTAGCACGCTTCCACGACTGGAAATGAGCTATACTGGTTGCAGTAACTCATATATACAGGGGTTCATGTTTCCACCATAACTAAGCCAAATATTGAGATATTATACTGCAATTTGGTCCAAACACTAAGTAAAAAATATTAATAAATATGGAATAGCTTTGAGATGTACAGAATGGGTTAACTCATGTCACTATTGCTCTGTAACCTGCATTGAAGTGGTCTAGCTGCAATAAACCCATATACCTAGTGCGCCATTTTGACACCATTACTAAGCCAAATATTGGGATGTAATGCTGCAATTTGGGCCAAAGATTAAGTGGGTGGCACTAATAAATATGCAACAGCTTTGGGACTTACATCTAGGTTTAAAACTCAGGTAGCACGCTTCCACGACTGGAAATGAGCTATACTGGTTGCAGTAACTCATATATACAGGGGTTCATGTTTCCACCATAACTAAGCCAAATATTGAGATATTATACTGCAATTTGGTCCAAACACTAAGTAAAAAATACTAATAAATATGGAATAGCTTTGAGATGTACAGAATGGGTTAACTCATGTCACTATTGCTCTGTAACCTGCATTGAAGTGGTCTAGCTGCAATAAACCCATATACCTAGTGCGCCATTTAGACACCATTACTAATCCAAATATGGGGATGTAATGCTGCAATTTGGGCCAAAGATTAAGTGGGTGGCACTAATAAATATGCAACAGCTTTGGGACTTACATCTAGGTTTAAAACTCAGGTAGCACGCTTCCACGACTGGAAATGAGCTATACTGGTTGCAGTAACTCATATATACAGGGGTTCATGTTTCCACCATAACTAAGCCAAATATTGAGATATTATACTGCAATTTGGTCCAAACAGTAAGTAAAAAATACTAATAAATATGGAATAGCTTTGAGATGTACAGAATGGGTTAACTCATGTCACTATTGCTCTGTAACCTGCATTGAAGTGGTCTAGCTGCAATAAACCCATATACCTAGTGCGCCATTTAGACACCATTACTAAGCCAAATATGGGGATGTAATGCTGCAATTTGGGCCAAAGATTAAGTGGGTGGCACTAATAAATATGCAACAGCTTTGGGACTTACATCTAGGTTTAAAACTCAGGTAGCACGCTTCCACGACTGGAAATGAGCTATACTGGTTGCAGTAACTCATATATACAGGGGTTCATGTTTCCACCATAACTAAGCCAAATATTGAGATATTATACTGCAATTTGGTCCAAACAGTAAGTAAAAAATACTAATAAATATGGAATAGCTTTGAGATGTACAGAATGGGTTAACTCATGTCACTATTGCTCTGTAACCTGCATTGAAGTGGTCTAGCTGCAATAAGCCCATATACCTAGTGCGTCATTTTGACACCATTACTAAGCCAAATATGGGGATGTAATGCTGCAATTTGGGCCAAAGATTAAGTGGGTGGCACTAATAAATATGCAACAGCTTTGGGACTTACATCTAGGTTTAAAACTCAGGTAGCACGCTTCCACGACTGGAAATGAGCTATACTGGTTGCAGTAACTCATATATACAGGGGTTCATGTTTCCACCATAACTAAGCCAAATATTGAGATATTATACTGCAATTTGGTCCAAACACTAAGTAAAAAATACTAATAAATATGGAATAGCTTTGAGATGTACAGAATGGGTTAACTCATGTCACTATTGCTCTGTAACCTGCATTGAAGTGGTCTAGCTGCAATAAACCCATATACCTAGTGCGCCATTTTGACACCATTACTAAGCCAAATATGGGGATGTAATGCTGCAATTTGGGCCAAAGATTAAGTGGGTGGCACTAATAAATATGCAACAGCTTTGGGACTTACATCTAGGTTTAAAACTCAGGTAGCACGCTTCCACGACTGGAAATGAGCTATACTGGTTGCAGTAACTCATATATACAGGGGTTCATGTTTCCACCATAACTAAGCCAAATATTGAGATATTATACTGCAATTTGGTCCAAACACTAAGTAAAAAATACTAATAAATATGGAATAGCTTTGAGATGTACAGAATGGGTTAACTCATGTCACTATTGCTCTGTAACCTGCATTGAAGTGGTCTAGCTGCAATAAACCCATATACCTAGTGCGCCATTTTGACACCATTACTAAGCCAAATATGGGGATGTAATGCTGCAATTTGGGCCAAAGATTAAGTGGGTGGCACTAATAAATATGCAACAGCTTTGGGACTTACATCTAGGTTTAAAACTCAGGTAGCACGCTTCCACGACTGGAAATGAGCTATACTGGTTGCAGTAACTCATATATACAGGGGTTCATGTTTCCACCATAACTAAGCCAAATATTGAGATATTATACTGCAATTTGGTCCAAACACTAAGTAAAAAATATTAATAAATATGGAATAGCTTTGAGATGTACAGAATGGGTTAACTCATGTCACTATTGCTCTGTAACCTGCATTGAAGTGGTCTAGCTGCAATAAACCCATATACCTAGTGCGCCATTTTGACACCATTACTAAGCCAAATATTGGGATGTAATGCTGCAATTTGGGCCAAAGATTAAGTGGGTGGCACTAATAAATATGCAACAGCTTTGGGACTTACATCTAGGTTTAAAACTCAGGTAGCACGCTTCCACGACTGGAAATGAGCTATACTGGTTGCAGTAACTCATATATACAGGGGTTCATGTTTCCACCATAACTAAGCCAAATATTGAGATATTATACTGCAATTTGGTCCAAACACTAAGTAAAAAATATTAATAAATATGGAATAGCTTTGAGATGTACAGAATGGGTTAACTCATGTCACTATTGCTCTGTAACCTGCATTGAAGTGGTCTAGCTGCAATAAACCCATATACCTAGTGCGCCATTTTGACACCATTACTAAGCCAAATATTGGGATGTAATGCTGCAATTTGGGCCAAAGATTAAGTGGGTGGCACTAATAAATATGCAACAGCTTTGGGACTTACATCTAGGTTTAAAACTCAGGTAGCACGCTTCCACGACTGGAAATGAGCTATACTGGTTGCAGTAACTCATATATACAGGGGTTCATGTTTCCACCATAACTAAGCCAAATATTGAGATATTATACTGCAATTTGGTCCAAACAGTAAGTAAAAAATACTAATAAATATGGAATAGCTTTGAGATGTACAGAATGGGTTAACTCATGTCACTATTGCTCTGTAACCTGCATTGAAGTGGTCTAGCTGCAATAAACCCATATACCTAGTGCGCCATTTAGACACCATTACTAAGCCAAATATGGGGATGTAATGCTGCAATTTGGGCCAAAGATTAAGTGGGTGGCACTAATAAATATGCAACAGCTTTGGGACTTACATCTAGGTTTAAAACTCAGGTAGCACGCTTCCACGACTGGAAATGAGCTATACTGGTTGCAGTAACTCATATATACAGGGGTTCATGTTTCCACCATAACTAAGCCAAATATTGAGATATTATACTGCAATTTGGTCCAAACAGTAAGTAAAAAATACTAATAAATATGGAATAGCTTTGAGATGTACAGAATGGGTTAACTCATGTCACTATTGCTCTGTAACCTGCATTGAAGTGGTCTAGCTGCAATAAACCCATATACCTAGTGCGCCATTTAGACACCATTACTAAGCCAAATATGGGGATGTAATGCTGCAATTTGGGCCAAAGATTAAGTGGGTGGCACTAATAAATATGCAACAGCTTTGGGACTTACATCTAGGTTTAAAACTCAGGTAGCACGCTTCCACGACTGGAAATGAGCTATACTGGTTGCAGTAACTCATATATACAGGGGTTCATGTTTCCACCATAACTAAGCCAAATATTGAGATATTATACTGCAATTTGGTCCAAACACTAAGTAAAAAATATTAATAAATATGGAATAGCTTTGAGATGTACAGAATGGGTTAACTCATGTCACTATTGCTCTGTAACCTGCATTGAAGTGGTCTAGCTGCAATAAACCCATATACCTAGTGCGCCATTTTGACACCATTACTAAGCCAAATATTGGGATGTAATGCTGCAATTTGGGCCAAAGATTAAGTGGGTGGCACTAATAAATATGCAACAGCTTTGGGACTTACATCTAGGTTTAAAACTCAGGTAGCACGCTTCCACGACTGGAAATGAGCTATACTGGTTGCAGTAACTCATATATACAGGGGTTCATGTTTCCACCATAACTAAGCCAAATATTGAGATATTATACTGCAATTTGGTCCAAACACTAAGTAAAAAATACTAATAAATATGGAATAGCTTTGAGATGTACAGAATGGGTTAACTCATGTCACTATTGCTCTGTAACCTGCATTGAAGTGGTCTAGCTGCAATAAACCCATATACCTAGTGCGCCATTTAGACACCATTACTAAGCCAAATATGGGGATGTAATGCTGCAATTTGGGCCAAAGATTAAGTGGGTGGCACTAATAAATATGCAACAGCTTTGGGACTTACATCTAGGTTTAAAACTCAGGTAGCACGCTTCCACGACTGGAAATGAGCTATACTGGTTGCAGTAACTCATATATACAGGGGTTCATGTTTCCACCATAACTAAGCCAAATATTGAGATATTATACTGCAATTTGGTCCAAACAGTAAGTAAAAAATACTAATAAATATGGAATAGCTTTGAGATGTACAGAATGGGTTAACTCATGTCACTATTGCTCTGTAACCTGCATTGAAGTGGTCTAGCTGCAATAAACCCATATACCTAGTGCGCCATTTAGACACCATTACTAAGCCAAATATGGGGATGTAATGCTGCAATTTGGGCCAAAGATTAAGTGGGTGGCACTAATAAATATGCAACAGCTTTGGGACTTACATCTAGGTTTAAAACTCAGGTAGCACGCTTCCACGACTGGAAATGAGCTATACTGGTTGCAGTAACTCATATATACAGGGGTTCATGTTTCCACCATAACTAAGCCAAATATTGAGATATTATACTGCAATTTGGTCCAAACAGTAAGTAAAAAATACTAATAAATATGGAATAGCTTTGAGATGTACAGAATGGGTTAACTCATGTCACTATTGCTCTGTAACCTGCATTGAAGTGGTCTAGCTGCAATAAGCCCATATACCTAGTGCGTCATTTTGACACCATTACTAAGCCAAATATGGGGATGTAATGCTGCAATTTGGGCCAAAGATTAAGTGGGTGGCACTAATAAATATGCAACAGCTTTGGGACTTACATCTAGGTTTAAAACTCAGGTAGCACGCTTCCACGACTGGAAATGAGCTATACTGGTTGCAGTAACTCATATATACAGGGGTTCATGTTTCCACCATAACTAAGCCAAATATTGAGATATTATACTGCAATTTGGTCCAAACACTAAGTAAAAAATACTAATAAATATGGAATAGCTTTGAGATGTACAGAATGGGTTAACTCATGTCACTATTGCTCTGTAACCTGCATTGAAGTGGTCTAGCTGCAATAAACCCATATACCTAGTGCGCCATTTTGACACCATTACTAAGCCAAATATGGGGATGTAATGCTGCAATTTGGGCCAAAGATTAAGTGGGTGGCACTAATAAATATGCAACAGCTTTGGGACTTACATCTAGGTTTAAAACTCAGGTAGCACGCTTCCACGACTGGAAATGAGCTATACTGGTTGCAGTAACTCATATATACAGGGGTTCATGTTTCCACCATAACTAAGCCAAATATTGAGATATTATACTGCAATTTGGTCCAAACACTAAGTAAAAAATACTAATAAATATGGAATAGCTTTGAGATGTACAGAATGGGTTAACTCATGTCACTATTGCTCTGTAACCTGCATTGAAGTGGTCTAGCTGCAATAAACCCATATACCTAGTGCGCCATTTTGACACCATTACTAAGCCAAATATGGGGATGTAATGCTGCAATTTGGGCCAAAGATTAAGTGGGTGGCACTAATAAATATGCAACAGCTTTGGGACTTACATCTAGGTTTAAAACTCAGGTAGCACGCTTCCACGACTGGAAATGAGCTATACTGGTTGCAGTAACTCATATATACAGGGGTTCATGTTTCCACCATAACTAAGCCAAATATTGAGATATTATACTGCAATTTGGTCCAAACACTAAGTAAAAAATATTAATAAATATGGAATAGCTTTGAGATGTACAGAATGGGTTAACTCATGTCACTATTGCTCTGTAACCTGCATTGAAGTGGTCTAGCTGCAATAAACCCATATACCTAGTGCGCCATTTTGACACCATTACTAAGCCAAATATTGGGATGTAATGCTGCAATTTGGGCCAAAGATTAAGTGGGTGGCACTAATAAATATGCAACAGCTTTGGGACTTACATCTAGGTTTAAAACTCAGGTAGCACGCTTCCACGACTGGAAATGAGCTATACTGGTTGCAGTAACTCATATATACAGGGGTTCATGTTTCCACCATAACTAAGCCAAATATTGAGATATTATACTGCAATTTGGTCCAAACACTAAGTAAAAAATATTAATAAATATGGAATAGCTTTGAGATGTACAGAATGGGTTAACTCATGTCACTATTGCTCTGTAACCTGCATTGAAGTGGTCTAGCTGCAATAAACCCATATACCTAGTGCGCCATTTTGACACCATTACTAAGCCAAATATTGGGATGTAATGCTGCAATTTGGGCCAAAGATTAAGTGGGTGGCACTAATAAATATGCAACAGCTTTGGGACTTACATCTAGGTTTAAAACTCAGGTAGCACGCTTCCACGACTGGAAATGAGCTATACTGGTTGCAGTAACTCATATATACAGGGGTTCATGTTTCCACCATAACTAAGCCAAATATTGAGATATTATACTGCAATTTGGTCCAAACACTAAGTAAAAAATACTAATAAATATGGAATAGCTTTGAGATGTACAGAATGGGTTAACTCATGTCACTATTGCTCTGTAACCTGCATTGAAGTGGTCTAGCTGCAATAAACCCATATACCTAGTGCGCCATTTAGACACCATTACTAAGCCAAATATGGGGATGTAATGCTGCAATTTGGGCCAAAGATTAAGTGGGTGGCACTAATAAATATGCAACAGCTTTGGGACTTACATCTAGGTTTAAAACTCAGGTAGCACGCTTCCACGACTGGAAATGAGCTATACTGGTTGCAGTAACTCATATATACAGGGGTTCATGTTTCCACCATAACTAAGCCAAATATTGAGATATTATACTGCAATTTGGTCCAAACAGTAAGTAAAAAATACTAATAAATATGGAATAGCTTTGAGATGTACAGAATGGGTTAACTCATGTCACTATTGCTCTGTAACCTGCATTGAAGTGGTCTAGCTGCAATAAACCCATATACCTAGTGCGCCATTTAGACACCATTACTAAGCCAAATATGGGGATGTAATGCTGCAATTTGGGCCAAAGATTAAGTGGGTGGCACTAATAAATATGCAATAGCTTTGGGACTTACATCTAGGTTTAAAACTCAGGTAGCACGCTTCCACGACTGGAAATGAGCTATACTGGTTGCAGTAACTCATATATACAGGGGTTCATGTTTCCACCATAACTAAGCCAAATATTGAGATATTATACTGCAATTTGGTCCAAACAGTAAGTAAAAAATACTAATAAATATGGAATAGCTTTGAGATGTACAGAATGGGTTAACTCATGTCACTATTGCTCTGTAACCTGCATTGAAGTGGTCTAGCTGCAATAAACCCATATACCTAGTGCGCCATTTAGACACCATTACTAAGCCAAATATGGGGATGTAATGCTGCAATTTGGGCCAAAGATTAAGTGGGTGGCACTAATAAATATGCAACAGCTTTGGGACTTACATCTAGGTTTAAAACTCAGGTAGCACGCTTCCACGACTGGAAATGAGCTATACTGGTTGCAGTAACTCATATATACAGGGGTTCATGTTTCCACCATAACTAAGCCAAATATTGAGATATTATACTGCAATTTGGTCCAAACAGTAAGTAAAAAATACTAATAAATATGGAATAGCTTTGAGATGTACAGAATGGGTTAACTCATGTCACTATTGCTCTGTAACCTGCATTGAAGTGGTCTAGCTGCAATAAGCCCATATACCTAGTGCGTCATTTTGACACCATTACTAAGCCAAATATGGGGATGTAATGCTGCAATTTGGGCCAAAGATTAAGTGGGTGGCACTAATAAATATGCAACAGCTTTGGGACTTACATCTAGGTTTAAAACTCAGGTAGCACGCTTCCACGACTGGAAATGAGCTATACTGGTTGCAGTAACTCATATATACAGGGGTTCATGTTTCCACCATAACTAAGCCAAATATTGAGATATTATACTGCAATTTGGTCCAAACACTAAGTAAAAAATACTAATAAATATGGAATAGCTTTGAGATGTACAGAATGGGTTAACTCATGTCACTATTGCTCTGTAACCTGCATTGAAGTGGTCTAGCTGCAATAAACCCATATACCTAGTGCGCCATTTTGACACCATTACTAAGCCAAATATGGGGATGTAATGCTGCAATTTGGGCCAAAGATTAAGTGGGTGGCACTAATAAATATGCAACAGCTTTGGGACTTACATCTAGGTTTAAAACTCAGGTAGCACGCTTCCACGACTGGAAATGAGCTATACTGGTTGCAGTAACTCATATATACAGGGGTTCATGTTTCCACCATAACTAAGCCAAATATTGAGATATTATACTGCAATTTGGTCCAAACACTAAGTAAAAAATACTAATAAATATGGAATAGCTTTGAGATGTACAGAATGGGTTAACTCATGTCACTATTGCTCTGTAACCTGCATTGAAGTGGTCTAGCTGCAATAAACCCATATACCTAGTGCGCCATTTTGACACCATTACTAAGCCAAATATGGGGATGTAATGCTGCAATTTGGGCCAAAGATTAAGTGGGTGGCACTAATAAATATGCAACAGCTTTGGGACTTACATCTAGGTTTAAAACTCAGGTAGCACGCTTCCACGACTGGAAATGAGCTATACTGGTTGCAGTAACTCATATATACAGGGGTTCATGTTTCCACCATAACTAAGCCAAATATTGAGATATTATACTGCAATTTGGTCCAAACACTAAGTAAAAAATATTAATAAATATGGAATAGCTTTGAGATGTACAGAATGGGTTAACTCATGTCACTATTGCTCTGTAACCTGCATTGAAGTGGTCTAGCTGCAATAAACCCATATACCTAGTGCGCCATTTTGACACCATTACTAAGCCAAATATTGGGATGTAATGCTGCAATTTGGGCCAAAGATTAAGTGGGTGGCACTAATAAATATGCAACAGCTTTGGGACTTACATCTAGGTTTAAAACTCAGGTAGCACGCTTCCACGACTGGAAATGAGCTATACTGGTTGCAGTAACTCATATATACAGGGGTTCATGTTTCCACCATAACTAAGCCAAATATTGAGATATTATACTGCAATTTGGTCCAAACACTAAGTAAAAAATATTAATAAATATGGAATAGCTTTGAGATGTACAGAATGGGTTAACTCATGTCACTATTGCTCTGTAACCTGCATTGAAGTGGTCTAGCTGCAATAAACCCATATACCTAGTGCGCCATTTTGACACCATTACTAAGCCAAATATTGGGATGTAATGCTGCAATTTGGGCCAAAGATTAAGTGGGTGGCACTAATAAATATGCAACAGCTTTGGGACTTACATCTAGGTTTAAAACTCAGGTAGCACGCTTCCACGACTGGAAATGAGCTATACTGGTTGCAGTAACTCTTATATACAGGGGTTCATGTTTCCACCATAACTAAGCCAAATATTGAGATATTATACTGCAATTTGGTCCAAACACTAAGTAAAAAATATTAATAAATGTGGAATAGCTTTGAGATGTACAGAATGGGTTAACTCATGTCACTATTGCTCTGTAACCTGCATTGAAGTGGTCTAGCTGCAATAAACCCATATACCTAGTGCGCCATTTTGACACCATTACTAAGCCAAATATGGGGATGTAATGCTGCAATTTGGGCCAAAGATTAAGTGGGTGGCACTAATAAATATGCAACAGCTTTGGGACTTACATCTAGGTTTAAAACTCAGGTAGCACGCTTCCACGACTGGAAATGAGCTATACTGGTTGCAGTAACTCATATATACAGGGGTTCATGTTTCCACCATAACTAAGCCAAATATTGAGATATTATACTGCAATTTGGTCCAAACAGTAAGTAAAAAATACTAATAAATATGGAATAGCTTTGAGATGTACAGAATGGGTTAACTCATGTCACTATTGCTCTGTAACCTGCATTGAAGTGGTCTAGCTGCAATAAGCCCATATACCTAGTGCGTCATTTTGACACCATTACTAAGCCAAATATGGGGATGTAATGCTGCAATTTGGGCCAAAGATTAAGTGGGTGGCACTAATAAATATGCAACAGCTTTGGGACTTACATCTAGGTTTAAAACTCAGGTAGCACGCTTCCACGACTGGAAATGAGCTATACTGGTTGCAGTAACTCATATATACAGGGGTTCATGTTTCCACCATAACTAAGCCAAATATTGAGATATTATACTGCAATTTGGTCCAAACACTAAGTAAAAAATATTAATAAATATGGAATAGCTTTGAGATGTACAGAATGGGTTAACTCATGTCACTATTGCTCTGTAACCTGCATTGAAGTGGTCTAGCTGCAATAAACCCATATACCTAGTGCGCCATTTTGACACCATTACTAAGCCAAATATTGGGATGTAATGCTGCAATTTGGGCCAAAGATTAAGTGGGTGGCACTAATAAATATGCAACAGCTTTGGGACTTACATCTAGGTTTAAAACTCAGGTAGCACGCTTCCACGACTGGAAATGAGCTATACTGGTTGCAGTAACTCATATATACAGGGGTTCATGTTTCCACCATAACTAAGCCAAATATTGAGATATTATACTGCAATTTGGTCCAAACACTAAGTAAAAAATATTAATAAATATGGAATAGCTTTGAGATGTACAGAATGGGTTAACTCATGTCACTATTGCTCTGTAACCTGCATTGAAGTGGTCTAGCTGCAATAAACCCATATACCTAGTGCGCCATTTTGACACCATTACTAAGCCAAATATTGGGATGTAATGCTGCAATTTGGGCCAAAGATTAAGTGGGTGGCACTAATAAATATGCAACAGCTTTGGGACTTACATCTAGGTTTAAAACTCAGGTAGCACGCTTCCACGACTGGAAATGAGCTATACTGGTTGCAGTAACTCTTATATACAGGGGTTCATGTTTCCACCATAACTAAGCCAAATATTGAGATATTATACTGCAATTTGGTCCAAACACTAAGTAAAAAATATTAATAAATGTGGAATAGCTTTGAGATGTACAGAATGGGTTAACTCATGTCACTATTGCTCTGTAACCTGCATTGAAGTGGTCTAGCTGCAATAAACCCATATACCTAGTGCGCCATTTTGACACCATTACTAAGCCAAATATGGGGATGTAATGCTGCAATTTGGGCCAAAGATTAAGTGGGTGGCACTAATAAATATGCAACAGCTTTGGGACTTACATCTAGGTTTAAAACTCAGGTAGCACGCTTCCACGACTGGAAATGAGCTATACTGGTTGCAGTAACTCATATATACAGGGGTTCATGTTTCCACCATAACTAAGCCAAATATTGAGATATTATACTGCAATTTGGTCCAAACAGTAAGTAAAAAATACTAATAAATATGGAATAGCTTTGAGATGTACAGAATGGGTTAACTCATGTCACTATTGCTCTGTAACCTGCATTGAAGTGGTCTAGCTGCAATAAGCCCATATACCTAGTGCGTCATTTTGACACCATTACTAAGCCAAATATGGGGATGTAATGCTGCAATTTGGGCCAAAGATTAAGTGGGTGGCACTAATAAATATGCAACAGCTTTGGGACTTACATCTAGGTTTAAAACTCAGGTAGCACGCTTCCACGACTGGAAATGAGCTATACTGGTTGCAGTAACTCATATATACAGGGGTTCATGTTTCCACCATAACTAAGCCAAATATTGAGATATTATACTGCAATTTGGTCCAAACACTAAGTAAAAAATACTAATAAATATGGAATAGCTTTGAGATGTACAGAATGGGTTAACTCATGTCACTATTGCTCTGTAACCTGCATTGAAGTGGTCTAGCTGCAATAAACCCATATACCTAGTGCGCCATTTTGACACCATTACTAAGCCAAATATGGGGATGTAATGCTGCAATTTGGGCCAAAGATTAAGTGGGTGGCACTAATAAATATGCAACAGCTTTGGGACTTACATCTAGGTTTAAAACTCAGGTAGCACGCTTCCACGACTGGAAATGAGCTATACTGGTTGCAGTAACTCATATATACAGGGGTTCATGTTTCCACCATAACTAAGCCAAATATTGAGATATTATACTGCAATTTGGTCCAAACACTAAGTAAAAAATACTAATAAATATGGAATAGCTTTGAGATGTACAGAATGGGTTAACTCATGTCACTATTGCTCTGTAACCTGCATTGAAGTGGTCTAGCTGCAATAAACCCATATACCTAGTGCGCCATTTTGACACCATTACTAAGCCAAATATGGGGATGTAATGCTGCAATTTGGGCCAAAGATTAAGTGGGTGGCACTAATAAATATGCAACAGCTTTGGGACTTACATCTAGGTTTAAAACTCAGGTAGCACGCTTCCACGACTGGAAATGAGCTATACTGGTTGCAGTAACTCATATATACAGGGGTTCATGTTTCCACCATAACTAAGCCAAATATTGAGATATTATACTGCAATTTGGTCCAAACACTAAGTAAAAAATATTAATAAATATGGAATAGCTTTGAGATGTACAGAATGGGTTAACTCATGTCACTATTGCTCTGTAACCTGCATTGAAGTGGTCTAGCTGCAATAAACCCATATACCTAGTGCGCCATTTTGACACCATTACTAAGCCAAATATTGGGATGTAATGCTGCAATTTGGGCCAAAGATTAAGTGGGTGGCACTAATAAATATGCAACAGCTTTGGGACTTACATCTAGGTTTAAAACTCAGGTAGCACGCTTCCACGACTGGAAATGAGCTATACTGGTTGCAGTAACTCATATATACAGGGGTTCATGTTTCCACCATAACTAAGCCAAATATTGAGATATTATACTGCAATTTGGTCCAAACACTAAGTAAAAAATATTAATAAATATGGAATAGCTTTGAGATGTACAGAATGGGTTAACTCATGTCACTATTGCTCTGTAACCTGCATTGAAGTGGTCTAGCTGCAATAAACCCATATACCTAGTGCGCCATTTTGACACCATTACTAAGCCAAATATTGGGATGTAATGCTGCAATTTGGGCCAAAGATTAAGTGGGTGGCACTAATAAATATGCAACAGCTTTGGGACTTACATCTAGGTTTAAAACTCAGGTAGCACGCTTCCACGACTGGAAATGAGCTATACTGGTTGCAGTAACTCTTATATACAGGGGTTCATGTTTCCACCATAACTAAGCCAAATATTGAGATATTATACTGCAATTTGGTCCAAACACTAAGTAAAAAATATTAATAAATGTGGAATAGCTTTGAGATGTACAGAATGGGTTAACTCATGTCACTATTGCTCTGTAACCTGCATTGAAGTGGTCTAGCTGCAATAAACCCATATACCTAGTGCGCCATTTTGACACCATTACTAAGCCAAATATTGGGATGTAATGCTGCAATTTGGGCCAAAGATTAAGTGGGTGGCACTAATAAATATGCAACAGCTTTGGGACTTACATCTAGGTTTAAAACTCAGGTAGCACGCTTCCACGACTGGAAATGAGCTATACTGGTTGCAGTAACTCATATATACAGGGGTTCATGTTTCCACCATAACTAAGCCAAATATTGAGATATTATACTGCAATTTGGTCCAAACACTAAGTAAAAAATACTAATAAATATGGAATAGCTTTGAGATGTACAGAATGGGTTAACTCATGTCACTATTGCTCTGTAACCTGCATTGAAGTGGTCTAGCTGCAATAAACCCATATACCTAGTGCGCCATTTTGACACCATTACTAAGCCAAATATGGGGATGTAATGCTGCAATTTGGGCCAAAGATTAAGTGGGTGGCACTAATAAATATGCAACAGCTTTGGGACTTACATCTAGGTTTAAAACTCAGGTAGCACGCTTCCACGACTGGAAATGAGCTATACTGGTTGCAGTAACTCATATATACAGAGATTCATGTTTCCACCATAACTAAGCCAAATATTGAGATATTATACTGCAATTTGGTCCAAACACTAAGTAAAAAATATTAATAAATATGGAATAGCTTTGAGATGTACAGAATGGGTTAACTCATGTCACTATTGCTCTGTAACCTGCATTGAAGTGGTCTAGCTGCAATAAACCCATATACCTAGTGCGCCATTTTGACACCATTACTAAGCCAAATATTGGGATGTAATGCTGCAATTTGGGCCAAAGATTAAGTGGGTGGCACTAATAAATATGCAACAGCTTTGGGACTTACATCTAGGTTTAAAACTCAGGTAGCACGCTTCCACGACTGGAAATGAGCTATACTGGTTGCAGTAACTCATATATACAGAGGTTCATGTTTCCACCATAACTAAGCCAAATATTGAGATATTATACTGCAATTTGGTCCAAACACTAATTAAAAAATATTAATAAATATGGAATAGCTTTGAGATGTACAGAATGGGTTAACTCATGTCACTATTGCTCTGTAACCTGCATTGAAGTGGTCTAGCTGCAATAAACCTATATACCTAGTGCGCCATTTTGACACCATTACTAAGCCAAATATTGGGATGTAATGCTGCAATTTGGGCCAAAGATTAAGTGGGTGGCACTAATAAATATGCAACAGCTTTGGGACTTACATCTAGGTTTAAAACTCAGGTAGCACGCTTCCACGACTGGAAATGAGCTATACTGGTTGCAGTAACTCATATATACAGGGGTTCATGTTTCCACCATAACTAAGCCAAATATTGAGATATTATACTGCAATTTGGTCCAAACACTAAGTAAAAAATACTAATAAATATGGAATAGCTTTGAGATGTACAGAATGGGTTAACTCATGTCACTATTGCTCTGTAACCTGCATTGAAGTGGTCTAGCTGCAATAAACCCATATACCTAGTGCGCCATTTTGACACCATTACTAAGCCAAATATGGGGATGTAATGCTGCAATTTGGGCCAAAGATTAAGTGGGTGGCACTAATAAATATGCAACAGCTTTGGGACTTACATCTAGGTTTAAAACTCAGGTAGCACGCTTCCACGACTGGAAATGAGCTATACTGGTTGCAGTAACTCATATATACAGAGGTTCATGTTTCCACCATAACTAAGCCAAATATTGAGATATTATACTGCAATTTGGTCCAAACACTAAGTAAAAAATATTAATAAATATGGAATAGCTTTGAGATGTACAGAATGGGTTAACTCATGTCACTATTGCTCTGTAACCTGCATTGAAGTGGTCTAGCTGCAATAAACCCATATACCTAGTGCGCCATTTTGACACCATTACTAAGCCAAATATTGGGATGTAATGCTGCAATTTGGGCCAAAGATTAAGTGGGTGGCACTAATAAATATGCAACAGCTTTGGGACTTACATCTAGGTTTAAAACTCAGGTAGCACGCTTCCACGACTGGAAATGAGCTATACTGGTTGCAGTAACTCATATATACAGGGGTTCATGTTTCCACCATAACTAAGCCAAATATTGAGATATTATACTGCAATTTGGTCCAAACACTAAGTAAAAAATATTAATAAATATGGAATAGCTTTGAGATGTACAGAATGGGTTAACTCATGTCACTATTGCTCTGTAACCTGCATTGAAGTGGTCTAGCTGCAATAAACCCATATACCTAGTGCGCCATTTTGACACCATTACTAAGCCAAATATGGGGATGTAATGCTGCAATTTGGGCCAAAGATTAAGTGGGTGGCACTAATAAATATGCAACAGCTTTGGGACTTACATCTAGGTTTAAAACTCAGGTAGCACGCTTCCACGACTGGAAATGAGCTATACTGGTTGCAGTAACTCATATATACAGGGGTTCATGTTTCCACCATAACTAAGCCAAATATTGAGATATTATACTGCAATTTGGTCCAAACACTAAGTAAAAAATATTAATAAATATGGAATAGCTTTGAGATGTACAGAATGGGTTAACTCATGTCACTATTGCTCTGTAACCTGCATTGAAGTGGTCTAGCTGCAATAAACCCATATACCTAGTGCGCCATTTTGACACCATTACTAAGCCAAATATTGGGATGTAATGCTGCAATTTGGGCCAAAGATTAAGTGGGTGGCACTAATAAATATGCAACAGCTTTGGGACTTACATCTAGGTTTAAAACTCAGGTAGCACGCTTCCACGACTGGAAATGAGCTATACTGGTTGCAGTAACTCATATATACAGGGGTTCATGTTTCCACCATAACTAAGCCAAATATTGAGATATTATACTGCAATTTGGTCCAAACACTAAGTAAAAAATATTAATAAATATGGAATAGCTTTGAGATGTACAGAATGGGTTAACTCATGTCACTATTGCTCTGTAACCTGCATTGAAGTGGTCTAGCTGCAATAAACCCATATACCTAGTGCGCCATTTAGACACCATTACTAAGCCAAATATGGGGATGTAATGCTGCAATTTGGGCCAAAGATTAAGTGGGTGGCACTAATAAATATGCAACAGCTTTGGGACTTACATCTAGGTTTAAAACTCAGGTAGCACGCTTCCACGACTGGAAATGAGCTATACTGGTTGCAGTAACTCATATATACAGGGGTTCATGTTTCCACCATAACTAAGCCAAATATTGAGATATTATACTGCAATTTGGTCCAAACACTAAGTAAAAAATATTAATAAATATGGAATAGCTTTGAGATGTACAGAATGGGTTAACTCATGTCACTATTGCTCTGTAACCTGCATTGAAGTGGTCTAGCTGCAATAAACCCATATACCTAGTGCGCCATTTTGACACCATTACTAAGCCAAATATTGGGATGTAATGCTGCAATTTGGGCCAAAGATTAAGTGGGTGGCACTAATAAATATGCAACAGCTTTGGGACTTACATCTAGGTTTAAAACTCAGGTAGCACGCTTCCACGACTGGAAATGAGCTATACTGGTTGCAGTAACTCATATATACAGGGGTTCATGTTTCCACCATAACTAAGCCAAATATTGAGATATTATACTGCAATTTGGTCAAACACTAAGTAAAAAATACTATTAAATATGGAATAGCTTTGAGATGTACAGAATGGGTTAACTCATGTCACTATTGCTCTGTAACCTGCATTGAAGTGGTCTAGCTGCAATAAACCCATATACCTAGTGCGCCATTTAGACACCATTACTAAGCCAAATATGGGGATGTAATGCTGCAATTTGGGCCAAAGATTAAGTGGGTGGCACTAATAAATATGCAACAGCTTTGGGACTTACATCTAGGTTTAAAACTCAGGTAGCACGCTTCCACGACTGGAAATGAGCTATACTGGTTGCAGTAACTCATATATACAGGGGTTCATGTTTCCACCATAACTAAGCCAAATATTGAGATATTATACTGCAATTTGGTCCAAACAGTAAGTAAAAAATACTAATAAATATGGAATAGCTTTGAGATGTACAGAATGGGTTAACTCATGTCACTATTGCTCTGTAACCTGCATTGAAGTGGTCTAGCTGCAATAAACCCATATACCTAGTGCGCCATTTTGACACCATTACTAAGCCAAATATTGGGATGTAATGCTGCAATTTGGGCCAAAGATTAAGTGGGTGGCACTAATAAATATGCAACAGCTTTGGGACTTACATCTAGGTTTAAAACTCAGGTAGCACGCTTCCACGACTGGAAATGAGCTATACTGGTTGCAGTAACTCATATATACAGGGGTTCATGTTTCCACCATAACTAAGCCAAATATTGAGATATTATACTGCAATTTGGTCCAAACACTAAGTAAAAAATATTAATAAATATGGAATAGCTTTGAGATGTACAGAATGGGTTAACTCATGTCACTATTGCTCTGTAACCTGCATTGAAGTGGTCTAGCTGCAATAAACCCATATACCTAGTGCGCCATTTTGACACCATTACTAAGCCAAATATGGGGATGTAATGCTGCAATTTGGGCCAAAGATTAAGTGGGTGGCACTAATAAATATGCAACAGCTTTGGGACTTACATCTAGGTTTAAAACTCAGGTAGCACGCTTCCACGACTGGAAATGAGCTATACTGGTTGCAGTAACTCATATATACAGGGGTTCATGTTTCCACCATAACTAAGCCAAATATTGAGATATTATACTGCAATTTGGTCCAAACACTAAGTAAAAAATATTAATAAATATGGAATAGCTTTGAGATGTACAGAATGGGTTAACTCATGTCACTATTGCTCTGTAACCTGCATTGAAGTGGTCTAGCTGCAATAAACCCATATACCTAGTGCGCCATTTTGACACCATTACTAAGCCAAATATTGGGATGTAATGCTGCAATTTGGGCCAAAGATTAAGTGGGTGGCACTAATAAATATGCAACAGCTTTGGGACTTACATCTAGGTTTAAAACTCAGGTAGCACGCTTCCACGACTGGAAATGAGCTATACTGGTTGCAGTAACTCATATATACAGAGGTTCATGTTTCCACCATAACTAAGCCAAATATTGAGATATTATACTGCAATTTGGTCCAAACACTAAGTAAAAAATATTAATAAATATGGAATAGCTTTGAGATGTACAGAATGGGTTAACTCATGTCACTATTGCTCTGTAACCTGCATTGAAGTGGTCTAGCTGCAATAAACCCATATACCTAGTGCGCCATTTTGACACCATTACTAAGCCAAATATTGGGATGTAATGCTGCAATTTGGGCCAAAGATTAAGTGGGTGGCACTAATAAATATGCAACAGCTTTGGGACTTACATCTAGGTTTAAAACTCAGGTAGCACGCTTCCACGACTGGAAATGAGCTATACTGGTTGCAGTAACTCATATATACAGAGGTTCATGTTTCCACCATAACTAAGCCAAATATTGAGATATTATACTGCAATTTGGTCCAAACACTAAGTAAAAAATATTAATAAATATGGAATAGCTTTGAGATGTACAGAATGGGTTAACTCATGTCACTATTGCTCTGTAACCTGCATTGAAGTGGTCTAGCTGCAATAAACCCATATACCTAGTGCGCCATTTTGACACCATTACTAAGCCAAATATTGGGATGTAATGCTGCAATTTGGGCCAAAGATTAAGTGGGTGGCACTAATAAATATGCAACAGCTTTGGGACTTACATCTAGGTTTAAAACTCAGGTAGCACGCTTCCACGACTGGAAATGAGCTATACTGGTTGCAGTAACTCATATATACAGGGGTTCATGTTTCCACCATAACTAAGCCAAATATTGAGATATTATACTGCAATTTGGTCCAAACACTAAGTAAAAAATACTAATAAATATGGAATAGCTTTGAGATGTACAGAATGGGTTAACTCATGTCACTATTGCTCTGTAACCTGCATTGAAGTGGTCTAGCTGCAATAAACCCATATACCTAGTGCGCCATTTTGACACCATTACTAAGCCAAATATGGGGATGTAATGCTGCAATTTGGGCCAAAGATTAAGTGGGTGGCACTAATAAATATGCAACAGCTTTGGGACTTACATCTAGGTTTAAAACTCAGGTAGCACGCTTCCACGACTGGAAATGAGCTATACTGGTTGCAGTAACTCATATATACAGAGGTTCATGTTTCCACCATAACTAAGCCAAATATTGAGATATTATACTGCAATTTGGTCCAAACACTAAGTAAAAAATATTAATAAATATGGAATAGCTTTGAGATGTACAGAATGGGTTAACTCATGTCACTATTGCTCTGTAACCTGCATTGAAGTGGTCTAGCTGCAATAAACCCATATACCTAGTGCGCCATTTTGACACCATTACTAAGCCAAATATTGGGATGTAATGCTGCAATTTGGGCCAAAGATTAAGTGGGTGGCACTAATAAATATGCAACAGCTTTGGGACTTACATCTAGGTTTAAAACTCAGGTAGCACGCTTCCACGACTGGAAATGAGCTATACTGGTTGCAGTAACTCATATATACAGGGGTTCATGTTTCCACCATAACTAAGCCAAATATTGAGATATTATACTGCAATTTGGTCCAAACACTAAGTAAAAAATATTAATAAATATGGAATAGCTTTGAGATGTACAGAATGGGTTAACTCATGTCACTATTGCTCTGTAACCTGCATTGAAGTGGTCTAGCTGCAATAAACCCATATACCTAGTGCGCCATTTTGACACCATTACTAAGCCAAATATGGGGATGTAATGCTGCAATTTGGGCCAAAGATTAAGTGGGTGGCACTAATAAATATGCAACAGCTTTGGGACTTACATCTAGGTTTAAAACTCAGGTAGCACGCTTCCACGACTGGAAATGAGCTATACTGGTTGCAGTAACTCATATATACAGGGGTTCATGTTTCCACCATAACTAAGCCAAATATTGAGATATTATACTGCAATTTGGTCCAAACACTAAGTAAAAAATATTAATAAATATGGAATAGCTTTGAGATGTACAGAATGGGTTAACTCATGTCACTATTGCTCTGTAACCTGCATTGAAGTGGTCTAGCTGCAATAAACCCATATACCTAGTGCGCCATTTTGACACCATTACTAAGCCAAATATTGGGATGTAATGCTGCAATTTGGGCCAAAGATTAAGTGGGTGGCACTAATAAATATGCAACAGCTTTGGGACTTACATCTAGGTTTAAAACTCAGGTAGCACGCTTCCACGACTGGAAATGAGCTATACTGGTTGCAGTAACTCATATATACAGGGGTTCATGTTTCCACCATAACTAAGCCAAATATTGAGATATTATACTGCAATTTGGTCCAAACACTAAGTAAAAAATATTAATAAATATGGAATAGCTTTGAGATGTACAGAATGGGTTAACTCATGTCACTATTGCTCTGTAACCTGCATTGAAGTGGTCTAGCTGCAATAAACCCATATACCTAGTGCGCCATTTTGACACCATTACTAAGCCAAATATTGGGATGTAATGCTGCAATTTGGGCCAAAGATTAAGTGGGTGGCACTAATAAATATGCAACAGCTTTGGGACTTACATCTAGGTTTAAAACTCAGGTAGCACGCTTCCACGACTGGAAATGAGCTATACTGGTTGCAGTAACTCATATATACAGGGGTTCATGTTTCCACCATAACTAAGCCAAATATTGAGATATTATACTGCAATTTGGTCAAACACTAAGTAAAAAATACTATTAAATATGGAATAGCTTTGAGATGTACAGAATGGGTTAACTCATGTCACTATTGCTCTGTAACCTGCATTGAAGTGGTCTAGCTGCAATAAACCCATATACCTAGTGCGCCATTTAGACACCATTACTAAGCCAAATATGGGGATGTAATGCTGCAATTTGGGCCAAAGATTAAGTGGGTGGCACTAATAAATATGCAACAGCTTTGGGACTTACATCTAGGTTTAAAACTCAGGTAGCACGCTTCCACGACTGGAAATGAGCTATACTGGTTGCAGTAACTCATATATACAGGGGTTCATGTTTCCACCATAACTAAGCCAAATATTGAGATATTATACTGCAATTTGGTCCAAACACTAAGTAAAAAATATTAATAAATATGGAATAGCTTTGAGATGTACAGAATGGGTTAACTCATGTCACTATTGCTCTGTAACCTGCATTGAAGTGGTCTAGCTGCAATAAACCCATATACCTAGTGCGCCATTTTGACACCATTACTAAGCCAAATATTGGGATGTAATGCTGCAATTTGGGCCAAAGATTAAGTGGGTGGCACTAATAAATATGCAACAGCTTTGGGACTTACATCTAGGTTTAAAACTCAGGTAGCACGCTTCCACGACTGGAAATGAGCTATACTGGTTGCAGTAACTCATATATACAGGGGTTCATGTTTCCACCATAACTAAGCCAAATATTGAGATATTATACTGCAATTTGGTCAAACACTAAGTAAAAAATACTATTAAATATGGAATAGCTTTGAGATGTACAGAATGGGTTAACTCATGTCACTATTGCTCTGTAACCTGCATTGAAGTGGTCTAGCTGCAATAAACCCATATACCTAGTGCGCCATTTAGACACCATTACTAAGCCAAATATGGGGATGTAATGCTGCAATTTGGGCCAAAGATTAAGTGGGTGGCACTAATAAATATGCAACAGCTTTGGGACTTACATCTAGGTTTAAAACTCAGGTAGCACGCTTCCACGACTGGAAATGAGCTATACTGGTTGCAGTAACTCATATATACAGGGGTTCATGTTTCCACCATAACTAAGCCAAATATTGAGATATTATACTGCAATTTGGTCCAAACAGTAAGTAAAAAATACTAATAAATATGGAATAGCTTTGAGATGTACAGAATGGGTTAACTCATGTCACTATTGCTCTGTAACCTGCATTGAAGTGGTCTAGCTGCAATAAACCCATATACCTAGTGCGCCATTTAGACACCATTACTAAGCCAAATATGGGGATGTAATGCTGCAATTTGGGCCAAAGATTAAGTGGGTGGCACTAATAAATATGCAACAGCTTTGGGACTTACATCTAGGTTTAAAACTCAGGTAGCACGCTTCCACGACTGGAAATGAGCTATACTGGTTGCAGTAACTCATATATACAGGGGTTCATGTTTCCACCATAACTAAGCCAAATATTGAGATATTATACTGCAATTTGGTCCAAACAGTAAGTAAAAAATACTAATAAATATGGAATAGCTTTGAGATGTACAGAATGGGTTAACTCATGTCACTATTGCTCTGTAACCTGCATTGAAGTGGTCTAGCTGCAATAAACCCATATACCTAGTGCGCCATTTAGACACCATTACTAAGCCAAATATGGGGATCTAATGCTGCAATTTGGGCCAAAGATTAAGTGGGTGGCACTAATAAATATGCAACAGCTTTGGGACTTACATCTAGGTTTAAAACTCAGGTAGCACGCTTCCACGACTGGAAATGAGCTATACTGGTTGCAGTAACTCATATATACAGGGGTTCATGTTTCCACCATAACTAAGCCAAATATTGAGATATTATACTGCAATTTGGTCCAAACACTAAGTAAAAAATACTAATAAATATGGAATAGCTTTGAGATGTACAGAATGGGTTAACTCATGTCACTATTGCTCTGTAACCTGCATTGAAGTGGTCTAGCTGCAATAAACCCATATACCTAGTGCGCCATTTTGACACCATTACTAAGCCAAATATTGGGATGTAATGCTGCAATTTGGGCCAAAGATTAAGTGGGTGGCACTAATAAATATGCAACAGCTTTGGGACTTACATCTAGGTTTAAAACTCAGGTAGCACGCTTCCACGACTGGAAATGAGCTATACTGGTTGCAGTAACTCATATATACAGGGGTTCATGTTTCCACCATAACTAAGCCAAATATTGAGATATTATACTGCAATTTGGTCCAAACACTAAGTAAAAAATATTAATAAATATGGAATAGCTTTGAGATGTACAGAATGGGTTAACTCATGTCACTATTGCTCTGTAACCTGCATTGAAGTGGTCTAGCTGCAATAAACCCATATACCTAGTGCGCCATTTTGACACCATTACTAAGCCAAATATTGGGATGTAATGCTGCAATTTGGGCCAAAGATTAAGTGGGTGGCACTAATAAATATGCAACAGCTTTGGGACTTACATCTAGGTTTAAAACTCAGGTAGCACGCTTCCACGACTGGAAATGAGCTATACTGGTTGCAGTAACTCATATATACAGGGGTTCATGTTTCCACCATAACTAAGCCAAATATTGAGATATTATACTGCAATTTGGTCAAACACTAAGTAAAAAATACTATTAAATATGGAATAGCTTTGAGATGTACAGAATGGGTTAACTCATGTCACTATTGCTCTGTAACCTGCATTGAAGTGGTCTAGCTGCAATAAACCCATATACCTAGTGCGCCATTTAGACACCATTACTAAGCCAAATATGGGGATGTAATGCTGCAATTTGGGCCAAAGATTAAGTGGGTGGCACTAATAAATATGCAACAGCTTTGGGACTTACATCTAGGTTTAAAACTCAGGTAGCACGCTTCCACGACTGGAAATGAGCTATACTGGTTGCAGTAACTCATATATACAGGGGTTCATGTTTCCACCATAACTAAGCCAAATATTGAGATATTATACTGCAATTTGGTCCAAACACTAAGTAAAAAATATTAATAAATATGGAATAGCTTTGAGATGTACAGAATGGGTTAACTCATGTCACTATTGCTCTGTAACCTGCATTGAAGTGGTCTAGCTGCAATAAACCCATATACCTAGTGCGCCATTTTGACACCATTACTAAGCCAAATATTGGGATGTAATGCTGCAATTTGGGCCAAAGATTAAGTGGGTGGCACTAATAAATATGCAACAGCTTTGGGACTTACATCTAGGTTTAAAACTCAGGTAGCACGCTTCCACGACTGGAAATGAGCTATACTGGTTGCAGTAACTCATATATACAGGGGTTCATGTTTCCACCATAACTAAGCCAAATATTGAGATATTATACTGCAATTTGGTCAAACACTAAGTAAAAAATACTATTAAATATGGAATAGCTTTGAGATGTACAGAATGGGTTAACTCATGTCACTATTGCTCTGTAACCTGCATTGAAGTGGTCTAGCTGCAATAAACCCATATACCTAGTGCGCCATTTAGACACCATTACTAAGCCAAATATGGGGATGTAATGCTGCAATTTGGGCCAAAGATTAAGTGGGTGGCACTAATAAATATGCAACAGCTTTGGGACTTACATCTAGGTTTAAAACTCAGGTAGCACGCTTCCACGACTGGAAATGAGCTATACTGGTTGCAGTAACTCATATATACAGGGGTTCATGTTTCCACCATAACTAAGCCAAATATTGAGATATTATACTGCAATTTGGTCCAAACAGTAAGTAAAAAATACTAATAAATATGGAATAGCTTTGAGATGTACAGAATGGGTTAACTCATGTCACTATTGCTCTGTAACCTGCATTGAAGTGGTCTAGCTGCAATAAACCCATATACCTAGTGCGCCATTTAGACACCATTACTAAGCCAAATATGGGGATGTAATGCTGCAATTTGGGCCAAAGATTAAGTGGGTGGCACTAATAAATATGCAACAGCTTTGGGACTTACATCTAGGTTTAAAACTCAGGTAGCACGCTTCCACGACTGGAAATGAGCTATACTGGTTGCAGTAACTCATATATACAGGGGTTCATGTTTCCACCATAACTAAGCCAAATATTGAGATATTATACTGCAATTTGGTCCAAACACTAAGTAAAAAATACTAATAAATATGGAATAGCTTTGAGATGTACAGAATGGGTTAACTCATGTCACTATTGCTCTGTAACCTGCATTGAAGTGGTCTAGCTGCAATAAACCCATATACCTAGTGCGCCATTTAGACACCATTACTAAGCCAAATATGGGGATGTAATGCTGCAATTTGGGCCAAAGATTAAGTGGGTGGCACTAATAAATATGCAACAGCTTTGGGACTTACATCTAGGTTTAAAACTCAGGTAGCACGCTTCCACGACTGGAAATGAGCTATACTGGTTGCAGTAACTCATATATACAGGGGTTCATGTTTCCACCATAACTAAGCCAAATATTGAGATATTATACTGCAATTTGGTCCAAACACTAAGTAAAAAATACTAATAAATATGGAATAGCTTTGAGATGTACAGAATGGGTTAACTCATGTCACTATTGCTCTGTAACCTGCATTGAAGTGGTCTAGCTGCAATAAACCCATATACCTAGTGCGCCATTTTGACACCATTACTAAGCCAAATATTGGGATGTAATGCTGCAATTTGGGCCAAAGATTAAGTGGGTGGCACTAATAAATATGCAACAGCTTTGGGACTTACATCTAGGTTTAAAACTCAGGTAGCACGCTTCCACGACTGGAAATGAGCTATACTGGTTGCAGTAACTCATATATACAGGGGTTCATGTTTCCACCATAACTAAGCCAAATATTGAGATATTATACTGCAATTTGGTCCAAACACTAAGTAAAAAATATTAATAAATATGGAATAGCTTTGAGATGTACAGAATGGGTTAACTCATGTCACTATTGCTCTGTAACCTGCATTGAAGTGGTCTAGCTGCAATAAACCCATATACCTAGTGCGCCATTTTGACACCATTACTAAGCCAAATATTGGGATGTAATGCTGCAATTTGGGCCAAAGATTAAGTGGGTGGCACTAATAAATATGCAACAGCTTTGGGACTTACATCTAGGTTTAAAACTCAGGTAGCACGCTTCCACGACTGGAAATGAGCTATACTGGTTGCAGTAACTCATATATACAGGGGTTCATGTTTCCACCATAACTAAGCCAAATATTGAGATATTATACTGCAATTTGGTCAAACACTAAGTAAAAAATACTATTAAATATGGAATAGCTTTGAGATGTACAGAATGGGTTAACTCATGTCACTATTGCTCTGTAACCTGCATTGAAGTGGTCTAGCTGCAATAAACCCATATACCTAGTGCGCCATTTAGACACCATTACTAAGCCAAATATGGGGATGTAATGCTGCAATTTGGGCCAAAGATTAAGTGGGTGGCACTAATAAATATGCAACAGCTTTGGGACTTACATCTAGGTTTAAAACTCAGGTAGCACGCTTCCACGACTGGAAATGAGCTATACTGGTTGCAGTAACTCATATATACAGGGGTTCATGTTTCCACCATAACTAAGCCAAATATTGAGATATTATACTGCAATTTGGTCCAAACACTAAGTAAAAAATATTAATAAATATGGAATAGCTTTGAGATGTACAGAATGGGTTAACTCATGTCACTATTGCTCTGTAACCTGCATTGAAGTGGTCTAGCTGCAATAAACCCATATACCTAGTGCGCCATTTTGACACCATTACTAAGCCAAATATTGGGATGTAATGCTGCAATTTGGGCCAAAGATTAAGTGGGTGGCACTAATAAATATGCAACAGCTTTGGGACTTACATCTAGGTTTAAAACTCAGGTAGCACGCTTCCACGACTGGAAATGAGCTATACTGGTTGCAGTAACTCATATATACAGGGGTTCATGTTTCCACCATAACTAAGCCAAATATTGAGATATTATACTGCAATTTGGTCAAACACTAAGTAAAAAATACTATTAAATATGGAATAGCTTTGAGATGTACAGAATGGGTTAACTCATGTCACTATTGCTCTGTAACCTGCATTGAAGTGGTCTAGCTGCAATAAACCCATATACCTAGTGCGCCATTTAGACACCATTACTAAGCCAAATATGGGGATGTAATGCTGCAATTTGGGCCAAAGATTAAGTGGGTGGCACTAATAAATATGCAACAGCTTTGGGACTTACATCTAGGTTTAAAACTCAGGTAGCACGCTTCCACGACTGGAAATGAGCTATACTGGTTGCAGTAACTCATATATACAGGGGTTCATGTTTCCACCATAACTAAGCCAAATATTGAGATATTATACTGCAATTTGGTCCAAACAGTAAGTAAAAAATACTAATAAATATGGAATAGCTTTGAGATGTACAGAATGGGTTAACTCATGTCACTATTGCTCTGTAACCTGCATTGAAGTGGTCTAGCTGCAATAAACCCATATACCTAGTGCGCCATTTAGACACCATTACTAAGCCAAATATGGGGATGTAATGCTGCAATTTGGGCCAAAGATTAAGTGGGTGGCACTAATAAATATGCAACAGCTTTGGGACTTACATCTAGGTTTAAAACTCAGGTAGCACGCTTCCACGACTGGAAATGAGCTATACTGGTTGCAGTAACTCATATATACAGGGGTTCATGTTTCCACCATAACTAAGCCAAATATTGAGATATTATACTGCAATTTGGTCCAAACACTAAGTAAAAAATACTAATAAATATGGAATAGCTTTGAGATGTACAGAATGGGTTAACTCATGTCACTATTGCTCTGTAACCTGCATTGAAGTGGTCTAGCTGCAATAAACCCATATACCTAGTGCGCCATTTTGACACCATTACTAAGCCAAATATTGGGATATAATGCTGCAATTTGGGCCAAAGATTAAGTGGGTGGCACTAATAAATATGCAACAGCTTTGGGACTTACATCTAGGTTTAAAACTCAGGTAGCACGCTTCCACGACTGGAAATGAGCTATACTGGTTGCAGTAACTCAGATATACAGGGGTTCATGTTTCCACCATAACTAAGCCAAATATTGAGATATTATACTGCAATTTGGTCCAAAGACTAAGTAAAAAATACTAATAAATATGGAATAGCTTTGAGATGTACAGAATGGGTTAACTCATGTCACTATTGCTCTGTAACCTGCATTGAAGTGGTCTAGCTGCAATAAACCCATATACCTAGTGCGCCATTTTGACACCATTACTAAGCCAAATATTGGGATGTAATGCTGCAATTTGGGCCAAAGATTAAGTGGGTGGCACTAATAAATATGCAACAGCTTTGGGACTTACATCTAGGTTTAAAACTCAGGTAGCACGCTTCCACGACTGGAAATGAGCTATACTGGTTGCAGTAACTCATATATACAGGGGTTCATGTTTCCACCATAACTAAGCCAAATATTGAGATATTATACTGCAATTTGGTCCAAACACTAAGTAAAAAATACTAATAAATATGGAATAGCTTTGAGATGTACAGAATGGGTTAACTCATGTCACTATTGCTCTGTAACCTGCATTGAAGTGGTCTAGCTGCAATAAACCCATATACCTAGTGCGCCATTTAGACACCATTACTAAGCCAAATATGGGGATGTAATGCTGCAATTTGGGCCAAAGATTAAGTGGGTGGCACTAATAAATATGCAACAGCTTTGGGACTTACATCTAGGTTTAAAACTCAGGTAGCACGCTTCCACGACTGGAAATGAGCTATACTGGTTGCAGTAACTCATATATACAGGGGTTCATGTTTCCACCATAACTAAGCCAAATATTGAGATATTATACTGCAATTTGGTCCAAACAGTAAGTAAAAAATACTAATAAATATGGAATAGCTTTGAGATGTACAGAATGGGTTAACTCATGTCACTATTGCTCTGTAACCTGCACTGAAGTGGTCTAGCTGCAATAAACCCATATACCTAGTGCGCCATTTAGACACCATTACTAAGCCAAATATGGGGATGTAATGCTGCAATTTGGGCCAAAGATTAAGTGGGTGGCACTAATAAATATGCAACAGCTTTGGGACTTACATCTAGGTTTAAAACTCAGGTAGCACGCTTCCACGACTGGAAATGAGCTATACTGGTTGCAGTAACTCATATATACAGGGGTTCATGTTTCCACCATAACTAAGCCAAATATTGAGATATTATACTGCAATTTGGTCCAAACACTAAGTAAAAAATACTAATAAATATGGAATAGCTTTGAGATGTACAGAATGGGTTAACTCATGTCACTATTGCTCTGTAACCTGCATTGAAGTGGTCTAGCTGCAATAAACCCATATACCTAGTGCGCCATTTTGACACCATTACTAAGCCAAATATTGGGATGTAATGCTGCAATTTGGGCCAAAGATTAAGTGGGTGGCACTAATAAATATGCAACAGCTTTGGGACTTACATCTAGGTTTAAAACTCAGGTAGCACGCTTCCACGACTGGAAATGAGCTATACTGGTTGCAGTAACTCATATATACAGGGGTTCATGTTTCCACCATAACTAAGCCAAATATTGAGATATTATACTGCAATTTGGTCCAAACACTAAGTAAAAAATACTAATAAATATGGAATAGCTTTGAGATGTACAGAATGGGTTAACTCATGTCACTATTGCTCTGTAACCTGCATTGAAGTGGTCTAGCTGCAATAAACCCATATACCTAGTGCGCCATTTTGACACCATTACTAAGCCAAATATTGGGATGTAATGCTGCAATTTGGGCCAAAGATTAAGTGGGTGGCACTAATAAATATGCAACAGCTTTGGGACTTACATCTAGGTTTAAAACTCAGGTAGCACGCTTCCACGACTGGAAATGAGCTATACTGGTTGCAGTAACTCATATATACAGGGGTTCATGTTTCCACCATAACTAAGCCAAATATTGAGATATTATACTGCAATTTGGTCCAAACACTAAGTAAAAAATACTAATAAATATGGAATAGCTTTGAGATGTACAGAATGGGTTAACTCATGTCACTATTGCTCTGTAACCTGCATTGAAGTGGTCTAGCTGCAATAAACCCATATACCTAGTGCGCCATTTTGACACCATTACTAAGCCAAATATGGGGATGTAATGCTGCAATTTGGGCCAAAGATTAAGTGGGTGGCACTAATAAATATGCAACAGCTTTGGGACTTACATCTAGGTTTAAAACTCAGGTAGCACGCTTCCACGACTGGAAATGAGCTATACTGGTTGCAGTAACTCATATATACAGGGGTTCATGTTTCCACCATAACTAAGCCAAATATTGAGATATTATACTGCAATTTGGTCCAAACACTAAGTAAAAAATACTAATAAATATGGAATAGCTTTGAGATGTACAGAATGGGTTAACTCATGTCACTATTGCTCTGTAACCTGCATTGAAGTGGTCTAGCTGCAATAAACCCATATACCTAGTGCGCCATTTAGACACCATTACTAAGCCAAATATGGGGATGTAATGCTGCAATTTGGGCCAAAGATTAAGTGGGTGGCACTAATAAATATGCAACAGCTTTGGGACTTACATCTAGGTTTAAAACTCAGGTAGCACGCTTCCACGACTGGAAATGAGCTATACTGGTTGCAGTAACTCATATATACAGGGGTTCATGTTTCCACCATAACTAAGCCAAATATTGAGATATTATACTGCAATTTGGTCCAAACACTAAGTAAAAAATACTAATAAATATGGAATAGCTTTGAGATGTACAGAATGGGTTAACTCATGTCACTATTGCTCTGTAACCTGCATTGAAGTGGTCTAGCTGCAATAAACCCATATACCTAGTGCGCCATTTTGACACCATTACTAAGCCAAATATTGGGATGTAATGCTGCAATTTGGGCCAAAGATTAAGTGGGTGGCACTAATAAATATGCAACAGCTTTGGGACTTACATCTAGGTTTAAAACTCAGGTAGCACGCTTCCACGACTGGAAATGAGCTATACTGGTTGCAGTAACTCATATATACAGGGGTTCATGTTTCCACCATAACTAAGCCAAATATTGAGATATTATACTGCAATTTGGTCCAAACACTAAGTAAAAAATACTAATAAATATGGAATAGCTTTGAGATGTACAGAATGGGTTAACTCATGTCACTATTGCTCTGTAACCTGCATTGAAGTGGTCTAGCTGCAATAAACCCATATACCTAGTGCGCCATTTAGACACCATTACTAAGCCAAATATGGGGATGTAATGCTGCAATTTGGGCCAAAGATTAAGTGGGTGGCACTAATAAATATGCAACAGCTTTGGGACTTACATCTAGGTTTAAAACTCAGGTAGCACGCTTCCACGACTGGAAATGAGCTATACTGGTTGCAGTAACTCAAATATACAGGGGTTCATGTTTCCACCATAACTAAGCCAAATATTGAGATATTATACTGCAATTTGGTCCAAACAGTAAGTAAAAAATACTAATAAATATGGAATAGCTTTGAGATGTACAGAATGGGTTAACTCATGTCTCTATTGCTCTGTAACCTGCATTGAAGTGGTCTAGCTGCAATAAACCCATATACCTAGTGCGCCATTTAGACACCATTACTAAGCCAAATATGGGGATGTAATGCTGCAATTTGGGCCAAAGATTAAGTGGGTGGCACTAATAAATATGCAACAGCTTTGGGACTTACATCTAGGTTTAAAACTCAGGTAGCACGCTTCCACGACTGGAAATGAGCTATACTGGTTGCAGTAACTCATATATACAGGGGTTCATGTTTCCACCATAACTAAGCCAAATATTGAGATATTATACTGCAATTTGGTCCAAACACTAAGTAAAAAATACTAATAAATATGGAATAGCTTTGAGATGTACAGAATGGGTTAACTCATGTCACTATTGCTCTGTAACCTGCATTGAAGTGGTCTAGCTGCAATAAACCCATATACCTAGTGCGCCATTTTGACACCATTACTAAGCCAAATATTGGGATGTAATGCTGCAATTTGGGCCAAAGATTAAGTGGGTGGCACTAATAAATATGCAACAGCTTTGGGACTTACATCTAGGTTTAAAACTCAGGTAGCACGCTTCCACGACTGGAAATGAGCTATACTGGTTGCAGTAACTCATATATACAGGGGTTCATGTTTCCACCATAACTAAGCCAAATATTGAGATATTATACTGCAATTTGGTCCAAACACTAAGTAAAAAATATTAATAAATATGGAATAGCTTTGAGATGTACAGAATGGGTTAACTCATGTCACTATTGCTCTGTAACCTGCATTGAAGTGGTCTAGCTGCAATAAACCCATATACCTAGTGCGCCATTTTGACACCATTACTAAGCCAAATATTGGGATGTAATGCTGCAATTTGGGCCAAAGATTAAGTGGGTGGCACTAATAAATATGCAACAGCTTTGGGACTTACATCTAGGTTTAAAACTCAGGTAGCACGCTTCCACGACTGGAAATGAGCTATACTGGTTGCAGTAACTCATATATACAGGGGTTCATGTTTCCACCATAACTAAGCCAAATATTGAGATATTATACTGCAATTTGGTCAAACACTAAGTAAAAAATACTATTAAATATGGAATAGCTTTGAGATGTACAGAATGGGTTAACTCATGTCACTATTGCTCTGTAACCTGCATTGAAGTGGTCTAGCTGCAATAAACCCATATACCTAGTGCGCCATTTAGACACCATTACTAAGCCAAATATGGGGATGTAATGCTGCAATTTGGGCCAAAGATTAAGTGGGTGGCACTAATAAATATGCAACAGCTTTGGGACTTACATCTAGGTTTAAAACTCAGGTAGCACGCTTCCACGACTGGAAATGAGCTATACTGGTTGCAGTAACTCATATATACAGGGGTTCATGTTTCCACCATAACTAAGCCAAATATTGAGATATTATACTGCAATTTGGTCCAAACAGTAAGTAAAAAATACTAATAAATATGGAATAGCTTTGAGATGTACAGAATGGGTTAACTCATGTCACTATTGCTCTGTAACCTGCATTGAAGTGGTCTAGCTGCAATAAACCCATATACCTAGTGCGCCATTTAGACACCATTACTAAGCCAAATATGGGGATGTAATGCTGCAATTTGGGCCAAAGATTAAGTGGGTGGCACTAATAAATATGCAACAGCTTTGGGACTTACATCTAGGTTTAAAACTCAGGTAGCACGCTTCCACGACTGGAAATGAGCTATACTGGTTGCAGTAACTCATATATACAGGGGTTCATGTTTCCACCATAACTAAGCCAAATATTGAGATATTATACTGCAATTTGGTCCAAACACTAAGTAAAAAATACTAATAAATATGGAATAGCTTTGAGATGTACAGAATGGGTTAACTCATGTCACTATTGCTCTGTAACCTGCATTGAAGTGGTCTAGCTGCAATAAACCCATATACCTAGTGCGCCATTTTGACACCATTACTAAGCCAAATATTGGGATATAATGCTGCAATTTGGGCCAAAGATTAAGTGGGTGGCACTAATAAATATGCAACAGCTTTGGGACTTACATCTAGGTTTAAAACTCAGGTAGCACGCTTCCACGACTGGAAATGAGCTATACTGGTTGCAGTAACTCAGATATACAGGGGTTCATGTTTCCACCATAACTAAGCCAAATATTGAGATATTATACTGCAATTTGGTCCAAAGACTAAGTAAAAAATACTAATAAATATGGAATAGCTTTGAGATGTACAGAATGGGTTAACTCATGTCACTATTGCTCTGTAACCTGCATTGAAGTGGTCTAGCTGCAATAAACCCATATACCTAGTGCGCCATTTTGACACCATTACTAAGCCAAATATTGGGATGTAATGCTGCAATTTGGGCCAAAGATTAAGTGGGTGGCACTAATAAATATGCAACAGCTTTGGGACTTACATCTAGGTTTAAAACTCAGGTAGCACGCTTCCACGACTGGAAATGAGCTATACTGGTTGCAGTAACTCATATATACAGGGGTTCATGTTTCCACCATAACTAAGCCAAATATTGAGATATTATACTGCAATTTGGTCCAAACACTAAGTAAAAAATACTAATAAATATGGAATAGCTTTGAGATGTACAGAATGGGTTAACTCATGTCACTATTGCTCTGTAACCTGCATTGAAGTGGTCTAGCTGCAATAAACCCATATACCTAGTGCGCCATTTAGACACCATTACTAAGCCAAATATGGGGATGTAATGCTGCAATTTGGGCCAAAGATTAAGTGGGTGGCACTAATAAATATGCAACAGCTTTGGGACTTACATCTAGGTTTAAAACTCAGGTAGCACGCTTCCACGACTGGAAATGAGCTATACTGGTTGCAGTAACTCATATATACAGGGGTTCATGTTTCCACCATAACTAAGCCAAATATTGAGATATTATACTGCAATTTGGTCCAAACAGTAAGTAAAAAATACTAATAAATATGGAATAGCTTTGAGATGTACAGAATGGGTTAACTCATGTCACTATTGCTCTGTAACCTGCACTGAAGTGGTCTAGCTGCAATAAACCCATATACCTAGTGCGCCATTTAGACACCATTACTAAGCCAAATATGGGGATGTAATGCTGCAATTTGGGCCAAAGATTAAGTGGGTGGCACTAATAAATATGCAACAGCTTTGGGACTTACATCTAGGTTTAAAACTCAGGTAGCACGCTTCCACGACTGGAAATGAGCTATACTGGTTGCAGTAACTCATATATACAGGGGTTCATGTTTCCACCATAACTAAGCCAAATATTGAGATATTATACTGCAATTTGGTCCAAACACTAAGTAAAAAATACTAATAAATATGGAATAGCTTTGAGATGTACAGAATGGGTTAACTCATGTCACTATTGCTCTGTAACCTGCATTGAAGTGGTCTAGCTGCAATAAACCCATATACCTAGTGCGCCATTTTGACACCATTACTAAGCCAAATATTGGGATGTAATGCTGCAATTTGGGCCAAAGATTAAGTGGGTGGCACTAATAAATATGCAACAGCTTTGGGACTTACATCTAGGTTTAAAACTCAGGTAGCACGCTTCCACGACTGGAAATGAGCTATACTGGTTGCAGTAACTCATATATACAGGGGTTCATGTTTCCACCATAACTAAGCCAAATATTGAGATATTATACTGCAATTTGGTCCAAACACTAAGTAAAAAATACTAATAAATATGGAATAGCTTTGAGATGTACAGAATGGGTTAACTCATGTCACTATTGCTCTGTAACCTGCATTGAAGTGGTCTAGCTGCAATAAACCCATATACCTAGTGCGCCATTTTGACACCATTACTAAGCCAAATATTGGGATGTAATGCTGCAATTTGGGCCAAAGATTAAGTGGGTGGCACTAATAAATATGCAACAGCTTTGGGACTTACATCTAGGTTTAAAACTCAGGTAGCACGCTTCCACGACTGGAAATGAGCTATACTGGTTGCAGTAACTCATATATACAGGGGTTCATGTTTCCACCATAACTAAGCCAAATATTGAGATATTATACTGCAATTTGGTCCAAACACTAAGTAAAAAATACTAATAAATATGGAATAGCTTTGAGATGTACAGAATGGGTTAACTCATGTCACTATTGCTCTGTAACCTGCATTGAAGTGGTCTAGCTGCAATAAACCCATATACCTAGTGCGCCATTTTGACACCATTACTAAGCCAAATATTGGGATGTAATGCTGCAATTTGGGCCAAAGATTAAGTGGGTGGCACTAATAAATATGCAACAGCTTTGGGACTTACATCTAGGTTTAAAACTCAGGTAGCACGCTTCCACGACTGGAAATGAGCTATACTGGTTGCAGTAACTCATATATACAGGGGTTCATGTTTCCACCATAACTAAGCCAAATATTGAGATATTATACTGCAATTTGGTCCAAACACTAAGTAAAAAATACTAATAAATATGGAATAGCTTTGAGATGTACAGAATGGGTTAACTCATGTCACTATTGCTCTGTAACCTGCATTGAAGTGGTCTAGCTGCAATAAACCCATATACCTAGTGCGCCATTTAGACACCATTACTAAGCCAAATATGGGGATGTAATGCTGCAATTTGGGCCAAAGATTAAGTGGGTGGCACTAATAAATATGCAACAGCTTTGGGACTTACATCTAGGTTTAAAACTCAGGTAGCACGCTTCCACGACTGGAAATGAGCTATACTGGTTGCAGTAACTCATATATACAGGGGTTCATGTTTCCACCATAACTAAGCCAAATATTGAGATATTATACTGCAATTTGGTCCAAACACTAAGTAAAAAATACTAATAAATATGGAATAGCTTTGAGATGTACAGAATGGGTTAACTCATGTCACTATTGCTCTGTAACCTGCATTGAAGTGGTCTAGCTGCAATAAACCCATATACCTAGTGCGCCATTTTGACACCATTACTAAGCCAAATATTGGGATGTAATGCTGCAATTTGGGCCAAAGATTAAGTGGGTGGCACTAATAAATATGCAACAGCTTTGGGACTTACATCTAGGTTTAAAACTCAGGTAGCACGCTTCCACGACTGGAAATGAGCTATACTGGTTGCAGTAACTCATATATACAGGGGTTCATGTTTCCACCATAACTAAGCCAAATATTGAGATATTATACTGCAATTTGGTCCAAACACTAAGTAAAAAATACTAATAAATATGGAATAGCTTTGAGATGTACAGAATGGGTTAACTCATGTCACTATTGCTCTGTAACCTGCATTGAAGTGGTCTAGCTGCAATAAACCCATATACCTAGTGCGCCATTTAGACACCATTACTAAGCCAAATATGGGGATGTAATGCTGCAATTTGGGCCAAAGATTAAGTGGGTGGCACTAATAAATATGCAACAGCTTTGGGACTTACATCTAGGTTTAAAACTCAGGTAGCACGCTTCCACGACTGGAAATGAGCTATACTGGTTGCAGTAACTCAAATATACAGGGGTTCATGTTTCCACCATAACTAAGCCAAATATTGAGATATTATACTGCAATTTGGTCCAAACAGTAAGTAAAAAATACTAATAAATATGGAATAGCTTTGAGATGTACAGAATGGGTTAACTCATGTCTCTATTGCTCTGTAACCTGCATTGAAGTGGTCTAGCTGCAATAAACCCATATACCTAGTGCGCCATTTAGACACCATTACTAAGCCAAATATGGGGATGTAATGCTGCAATTTGGGCCAAAGATTAAGTGGGTGGCACTAATAAATATGCAACAGCTTTGGGACTTACATCTAGGTTTAAAACTCAGGTAGCACGCTTCCACGACTGGAAATGAGCTATACTGGTTGCAGTAACTCATATATACAGGGGTTCATGTTTCCACCATAACTAAGCCAAATATTGAGATATTATACTGCAATTTGGTCCAAACACTAAGTAAAAAATACTAATAAATATGGAATAGCTTTGAGATGTACAGAATGGGTTAACTCATGTCACTATTGCTCTGTAACCTGCATTGAAGTGGTCTAGCTGCAATAAACCCATATACCTAGTGCGCCATTTTGACACCATTACTAAGCCAAATATTGGGATGTAATGCTGCAATTTGGGCCAAAGATTAAGTGGGTGGCACTAATAAATATGCAACAGCTTTGGGACTTACATCTAGGTTTAAAACTCAGGTAGCACGCTTCCACGACTGGAAATGAGCTATACTGGTTGCAGTAACTCATATATACAGGGGTTCATGTTTCCACCATAACTAAGCCAAATATTGAGATATTATACTGCAATTTGGTCCAAACACTAAGTAAAAAATACTAATAAATATGGAATAGCTTTGAGATGTACAGAATGGGTTAACTCATGTCACTATTGCTCTGTAACCTGCATTGAAGTGGTCTAGCTGCAATAAACCCATATACCTAGTGCGCCATTTTGACACCATTACTAAGCCAAATATTGGGATGTAATGCTGCAATTTGGGCCAAAGATTAAGTGGGTGGCACTAATAAATATGCAACAGCTTTGGGACTTACATCTAGGTTTAAAACTCAGGTAGCACGCTTCCACGACTGGAAATGAGCTATACTGGTTGCAGTAACTCATATATACAGGGGTTCATGTTTCCACCATAACTAAGCCAAATATTGAGATATTATACTGCAATTTGGTCCAAACACTAAGTAAAAAATATTAATAAATATGGAA